>JAUUIK010015564.1:4923-18326 GCA_032270385.1 Urticina crassicornis | reverse complement strand
ATATTTATTATTTATTTTATCTCATAATTACATTGTTCCCGTCATTTGACCAAGAGAACTCTCTGTCATGGAGATTTGCTTAGTTTACACTCAATAAGTTTCCCGCCAAGATCACGGGTTAATCGCGCGCGCGCGGTTAACTGAACTGAAGAACACTAAAATATCCACTGAGCCGTTTGTACAATAATCCGTTCTATACTCTACTGCTATCTGTCTACTATCTCGTGCAATATGGTCGTGGAAATGCCACCGCTTATTTATTTTTTTTACGCCTATATCAGGCGTAAACAATTTGAAGAAATTGATAAAGAGGGAAGACAAGGTGGATTTATTAATGGTAACATATCTCACTGCTAGCAGTTTCAAAAGCGTAACTTTCGACTTTAAAACTGTTTTTTTTTCAAAGGAACAAAAAAATAAACCAAAATTGTTTTTATATATGATAGAAAAGTCCAAGAACGCCACTTAAAATTTCGTTTGCAAAGTTTTTAGAAGCATTCCACAAGCGTACATCATCAAATTCAAACACATCACAGGATAGGCTTGTGCCCTTTCATCGAATGTAACATGTTGAAAGATTTTGCTCTGCTAAAACATGCTAAAACATGACCACCCAGCTTTTGAAACGTGAAAACTTTAAGCCACAAAAGGCTTATTTTAGAGTTCTATTCATCGCAGAGTAATTCAGATGACGTCACCAAAAAGTGTGACGAAAGACGAATGACGTCACGAGATGTCACGGTGCTTCACAACGAAAGGATTTTATCTGAAGACTTGTTATCGCGAAGTACTTCAAAATGTTAACTCCAACGGATTAAGGACAGATATTAATCGAACAAGAAGTGACTTGTACGATTCTTGAAATACGGTTTCTTCGAGTTAATCCTTCCTTGGTGGTTTTAAGGGATTAAGTAAACAGCAAAAATAACGAAAATAGAAAATGCAGAAAACCGAAATATGTTAGTGAAAAGAGACGTTATCGGGTTAAAAATAAATATGCCTATTTTTTTCTTTATTTAGTAAAATAATAATTCCAGATACTTTATTTAAGCTTATCGTTTTAAAACAAGCTATCCCGGATCCCGGAGAAGATACGCAATGATTCTCTTAGGGTTAAAAGGAGATTTAATTTAACGACCTTTGCCTTTCTGTTGCAATCAGATCCAACTCATCAGATCAGTCCTTTTGTTGCACGTTCGACTTTGAGATAAAGCTTGAAACATCTGTGTTGTCATGGATACGTCAATGGAACGAGGCTTGAGTTGAATCAGCGTTTGACTGTGGACCAAAGGACAGGTTTCTCTCTTGAATTTTCCGATCTAACAACAGTTAAAAATTCTAATTAGTTATTTTCTGTTTCACTAGTGGAAAAAAGGTCACAACTTAAAGCACTTTAAAATATTGATAACTTCAATTTCGTTTGAAAGTTTGGTCGTTACAAACTACAGTTTCGGTTTCCGCTCATTTCCTTTTACGTCAGAACATTGTTTTCAATAAACGTTTATTGTTTGTGTAATTGTTGTTTTCGTAATCTGCGTGCATTAATTTCCTTTTCCGCGGTTCTGTTCTCGAAAATTAAGGGTTTCTCAAGTCAAAGTGAGGGGGAAGACTGTCCACCGACTACATTTCACTTCAAGTGGCAGGGCTTTTAGGGGTAATTGATGTCTTCCTCAAGCTGTCGGACCGCCGAAGTGTTGAGTAACACGCCATTAAACAGACTCTTGATATAGCATATGCCAAGCAGCAAGTCCGTCGTCAAAAACTGCAGCAATTAACCCTTTTAACTTCTGTGGATGGCGCTAAAAGGAGGCTTTTTCGCTGAACAACAAGTCAATCACTCGTACATTGTACCTCACGTTTTGCGTGATCACGACGGAACCAAAGGCTGACAGCCATGTGTTTGTTTTCTGTGAGAACATTCACATTGCTGCACAAAAAGGGACTACCCTTGTGACAAGAGAAGGCTGTGAGTCTCCTTACGCCCACCCAACATGCCTTATCGCACGGGACGTTAGCGGTCACTATAATTGCTCCTATATCCGTTCGGATACCTGCCGACCTAACTCTAACGATATGATCACTTTTATTATATACCCTCCCCTCTGAATCAAGCTCGTAACGACCCCCTCGAAGGAAACTCTAAATTACTTTTATGTCTTAAGCAATTTGCTAGTTTCCGTTGAGTATTTTAGATACATAGTTAATATTTTTTTGATTTTCTCCGCATGTTTCGCACGTCCAGCTGAGGGGGGAATCTTTGTTGGTTTGCTCGTGTAATTATCTCCTGACAGTTCGGGGTAATCTATGTGACTCAATTACCAGTTGTACTGTGCACACGCATGTGGCCTTGGAGAGAAGCAAATCTGTTTTTGTGTTTGAACATCTGATAACTGTATAAACAGAGAATTCTTTTCTTCTTCATTTTATACGCATCCAGGAAACGCGTGTAAAAATACGTTTGAAATAGCTTATCTTTCTACAAACTGATGTACAAATAGCAACTTTTGACTTTTGATGAACACCGTGACAGCTTTGCACTCGTGTGCAAACGTCGGGATTTTACCGACTATATACGACTTGAAAAAATCAGTGGCAAGGATTTTGCACGGTGGTATATATAGTTAAAACAAAAATGTTTCCCAGTATTTTTACCTCCAAATTAAAGCTAATTAAAATTAAAGTTATAATTGCTGGTGGGCGTGTGTAGCTATTACAGAAGTTGCACGTTTAAAACTGTGAAAGTTAATTGTTCAAAAAGTTTGAATCACTTTGGAAAAAGATTTTTCTAATTCTAGCAACGAGTGTAGCATTTTGCAAAACTGATTGATTTACCACCAATTGAAAATATCAGTAACTCAGCAAGGACTCCCTTGACTACAACCACACAAAGTTATTTTTAAACGCATCTTCAAAGACGAAACTTGATACCAAGCATTGTCCAATCGGAAAATAAATGCTATAGAAGATGTCGAAAAAAATTTCTCAAATTTTTAAAGTTTTTCTAATAATTTTGGCTTTTTTCAAGGAAAGTTTATAAGAAGAGAATTCATATACAGCCATAAAATGATTAACCGCTACACGTTATTGCAGTTTATATTGCTCTAATCCCGATTAAAGTTAACAAATACAAAGGCAACAAACTTTATTTCACTTGTAAACAGTGCACATCAAAGCTATTGTCGTTCACGAAATCTTCTTAAGATGTGATTCAAAACAATCCTAAACGGCTTAAATACACAAAAAGAGGTTAGCCCTACACCATATTTACTGTTTTTCTACCACTTCCCTCGCTGTTTGCTCAATAAATACATATCTTACGACATGCTTGATCACAGCTTTTTGTAGCAGTCGTTGTGTCAGGCTCGTCAGCTAACACTCGGTGGATTTCACCGTTGTTTGCTTCGTAACGAAAGATCGTTCATTTCCCGTTCAGTGCAGGCGAACAAAACTTGCGGGAAGCCACTAGAGCTAACTCATCGCTTGTTTAGTTTATTTTGACCAAAAAGGAAGTGTACGCATGGGTCTCAGTCGAGAAAGCATACGATAAAGACTCTAAATGCTAAAACAACATGGATGGTCATTCGATAACGACATCTCAAGTGAGACCTTCCCAGATTCATAAACAGTTTTTATCTAAAAAGCTTCGTCTTATCGTTGAATGACACAGCAGAAAACAAAAGAAATGGCCTCAAATTCGCTCATGCTTTAATGGCAAGGAAACGACTGGTAATACAGATATGGGAAAGCTGATTCAGAAAAATACGTTAGGTATTCTCTGAACTCGTGAAAGACAAACAAAATGGCGGATGGCTACACGACCTTTGCTTGTGGCAACACCAGTGCTGGTTTTATTTCTATGGTATAGCAAACACAAACCAATGGAAAAAAGCCAAATTAGAAAAGTTTAGGTGTCCAGTATGGAATAGCCATAACATACAGATAAAATGCGATTGATCATGTGAAAATTACCGAGCTCTTTTGAATGGAAAGTTAGTCCTGATTGAACGATAACACAACAGCAAACTCCTGCCATTAGTTCCCCTGCACGCCATAGACCGCTTTGCCTGTTGCATAGACTTTGCATAGACTTTGCCTCCTGAACAACGTTTTTAGCTTTGAAATTTTTGTTTTGTTTTGCATATTTTGCCACTCGAGAGAGAGAGAGTAAATGTGTTTGCAGTAGCTCTGGTAAAGATTTATCTGGTTTGGTGTTTAGTGATAAGAAGATGTCATGAAGTAACTTTGTTTTTCTTTTGTCTTCGAGGTGGTCTTGCAACATACTAACTATTTTCACCCAAAACTCCAAGAACTTCTTCAATATCTAAGAAAGATTCCTTCAGAATGAAACAGCCAAAAACATTTTAAAGCTATCATGCTTCTACAAATTTTCCAAGTCTTACTAAAGTATTGTTTTAGAAAATAAAAAATATACTTTTTCATGTGATCAACTCTCGCTACCCTTGAAGATGTTACCAGAGCTACAGAGCTTCACAACCTATGGCTCAGACTTATCTGGTAGCATAAACTCTGGTAGCATAGTGTAACTCAGCTGGGACAGTTGAATAAAAACAATTTTAAACCAGTTTTTCCAGGTTGCAGAAGATTGCGTGGTTGTTCAGACAATAAAACTTTTAAGTTTAAATAGTACATTTGATGTTATTTATTACAAAGTACCAAAATAACTTTCAAAAAACATTTGCCAGTTTATCGAGCATTTAGATATATTTTAGCACAGACCTTCAGTTGTGGTGCTAACCTGGAAAAGTTATCAAATATGCTCCGTTTGTGTGCATTAAAAAGCAAGCAATAAAATCAAATAAAGTCATATAGATGAAGGTCTTCAATAAATAAAGAATACGTTACAACCGGTAACAAATTCTGTGAAGTACTTCTATGGCAGAAAGATGTTCGAGGCAATTGTGTGAAATAGGTAAATAGGTAAATAGCTAAGCTTAAGAACAATATTTGTAGGTAATAAATGTTCAATAAAGGAACAAACTTCCTCTGCTTCAGCGTCAACACAGACATGTTTCCAGTCAATGGAGCAATTTACGTTTAGCGTCGTTTGCAAAGGAGAAAATGGCTGTAATGGCGCGAGATGTTTTGAGAGTAAACCTGGGCAGACAAGAAATATATTCTCAACAAATAGAAGCGTGAGAAAAAATTACCAAGGGAATTATCTTAGGGCAAAGTAAAAACAATCAATCGATCTGTGATCACCTTTAGCTCAGTTTATTAAAAGATACGATACGCTAAAAATCAGGGACAGAAAGTCTTCAAAGTTGAAGACAAACCGAAGTCCAAGAAATTAAATTCTTTGCAGCAAACGTTCAAACAAGTTTAAGCTGCGAGTGAATTACTCTCAAAAATTTCTACTATAAAATATAATAACTTTGAACTTGCAGTCCATGGTGGTACCACCAAACGGTTATATGAAGTTTGTTGACGGGCTTGAACGATACCTTGATACTCCAGGTATATTCAATCTTGACGTGCAAGAAATGTTGTGCAAGAAACGTGAACAAGCTCCAAGGAAACACAAAGATGTGTTTATCTCGAAAAAATAAAACTCTAAAAGTAGCAGGCAAAAATAAATTTCAATAATGTTTAAATGAAAACTGATTTCAATACTTTATTCAATACTTTGTAAAATGTTTATCATAAGCTTTCCTTTTATTTCAATTTTAGTTCAAATTGCAAACTCTACATCTGTATCACATACATGCTGTGAATCAGTAATTATGAGAGGAAAAAAAATAAGATATTGTACTTAAATGACCATATATATTTACAACCTTCTCAAGATAGAAATATTTAAAAAATATTTACAACTTTGTTTTCTTCACTAGATAACATGAATTCTTTATAGAGTGGTTGAGTATAATTTTGGGATTCTGTGATGTTACAAACCGACTTATGATGAAGACATTGGAAGAAACAAAAAAATCAAATACATAAAGGACAACATGACTGGCAGTATTTTATTTCATAATTCATACAGCCAGTTGAAGCTCTTAAAAATATAATTCCAGAAAATTACAAAGCGAAAAGTTTCAAAACGGAAAGCAAAATGCCATCCACTGATAGCGAAACCTCGTTTTATAATTAGATATCAAGTTTTGGAAAGTAAAAAATGAATTCTGGAAAATTCCAAAACATTACTGAAAACGATACGGTATCACTCTTTGAACAGAATAAAAATGATTTTCACTCATAAAAGAGAGTTAACCACAATTATCTTTTAATAGGAAGCCCTTATGAAAAGAATAGGCTCTTTATAATTATTAATTACATAATGGAGATTGAATTCGCATTTTTTAGTCAAAATAACAGACCAAACGTTCCCGCCTATATGGCCATAATACCTTTAATGAGAATTTTTGGCGTAAATTATACTGAACACCGATGTGTTTTAAGTGTTAAACCATTCCTTGATCCTAAACAAGTTAGAAACTAAGAGATTTAAAGGGAATCCCGGTCGCGACGAAGGATTATAACAAACAAAGGAGAAATGACCGAGAGGGCTTACTTATTGGACAGGACGGATGTCATGTTAAATCGAGGAGAATTTGTGAATATCATTCTGTAGCAATGACTGGTTTATAAAGCGTAGATTTGAAAGAAGAGCTCGTGGAAATACGAATCTAAATAAGTATCTGAAAATAGGCCATTAGACGAGGTGATTTAGAAAATCGAGGTCTCGTTTGTTGAGTCTATGCACATAAGTGGTGTACCATGTAGCGTATCAGGATTACTGTCCTCACAGTTGGAAGAACTTATCAATAATCCAGCATTTTGCCATCTTTTGATACTCCTTCTTTTTGTGTAAAAGTTTAAAATGCATTAATAAAAGTATACCTTGCAATATATTCGATTCTGGTTTAGTTGTAAAACCGATTAGTAGAATACCACGATGCTTTATCAAATCGTTCCGTTGATATTAATGAACTAATCGTCTCAAAATAAACAAGTTCAAATGTTTCAAGATCTTGTGAAATTTGCAGTCAAAAGAGATCTTTGAATCCTTCTTAATTTGTCTTAATTTCCCTGTATACGAGAATCACCCTAGTCCACATTACATTCCAAAATTCTTCGAAATTCTACACTGGCTAGTTTACGTAGAAAAGCATGTAAGTCGACTATCGAAACCCACAACGTTTGCTTCAACTCAACAGACGCAACTGGAATATCTGTTGGTTATTTGTACATTTTTGCATTCTTCAAGCTGTGGTACGTTGGAGATCCTCTCTGGGTTTTGTCGCATCATTAGATTAATTTGTGATGCAGATGGTACGTTTTCATTATCACTTTAGATACGATACTAAAGACAATGAACTCGTAAGATCAGATAGCGGGCCCTTTTGGAATCAAAACTAGACACTGGCAATAATGTCTATCCGCTAATAATAAAATGCCTTTATATGCGGTTGGCTTTGCTTCTCAAATTCTGCTTTTAATGCGGTGTTTCTGTCATAGTTCTTAAGAAGTATTATTAAATTCTGATCCAAGTGTTGAAGCGTTGCTTTCTCATATCTTAACCGCGGTAATTGAGCACGCGTGTACCGAGCGGGCGACCACACCAGTTGCACTAGATTTGTGAGGCAATGCAGCCGGCAAAATGCAGCCCACAATCATCGATACCGGTTGCATTTACACTCAATCACGACGAAATTCAGGGATGGATTTGCCTTTTCCTGTTTCCTGCGAAGTAATAACCTGTGATTGCTTCTGGATTACTAATTACAAAGCTCATCAACCGTCATCAATTCATGATGCCAATGAAATAATCTTTTCTAAGACTCAATTCTCTACAGGTATAAGCTCGATTCGTTACCCATCAAAATGCAAAAATCCAAGCACGACGTAATTTATCCAAACCTCTCTGAAAACTTAGGTAAAAGATTACGGAGTGACAAAGTTTAATTCAACGGGTTTTAAATATTCAAAAGTCCTTCTACTGGAGGATCGTCTGGATATCTAGTGATTGATGGTGTAATCCCCGGGAACAGAAGAGTGAAGACTTTAACAAATACGAACACAAAGAAACGATGAGTGCAACGAAGACTTGATACTCTTTTAAGCTTTATTGACCGACTTGTACGAACAGCTCTCGGCCCAGTTGTACATGGCACAACTACTGAGGGCAACATTTGCATGGTACTTTTGAGAATAACAAGTTGATATCCTAACATAAATGATCCAAAGCACAAGAGAAACTTAACATATGATTGTAAACAATTTACAACAAGGAATTGGTGTAAAGAAAATATGATAATCGATATTATTAAACATGGACAGGAAATCTAGTTTACACACGGCCGAATGTGTTAGGGTAATTTACAAAGACGCTCTATAATACGATTAGCTAGTAAGCCTGTGATACTAAAAATATATGCACCGCAAGAACAAAATATTCCTGCCTCTAAGGTATAGCAAACGGTGTGCAATTCTAGGTTGAACACTACACCACACCTACACGTTCTAAATATTACATATCTGCTTCAATATGAACGAAAACTCTATAAGTGTTCACTTCATTTATCTTGTTAGCGGGTTTGCTGATTGTGGTTACGAATTGACAACATAGACTAGCTAACATGCTGTGTGTATTAGCGGGGTACAAAAACAATGAATCGCCTTTAGAGAATATACTTTTGAATGAATAACTTTTTATACAGAGAATAACTTTTTATACAAAGGTGTAAGAGATAAAAAAAATAATCTGAAACTAAATAGCCAAGAAAATACAAACCTAACTTCCCGGGTGCTGATCACTTATCTCTTCTCTCAAAGGGACAATCAATTCAATTAATATTTTCGATTGGACTCTTCACGAGCTTCCAGTAGAATTTAGTCACTTCAAAACTGTCTCTGTAGCACTTGACTACAAGAAATAAACATTTACATCTCATATCGTTTGCTTTATATGCTTCAAAACAAGTCCAGAGTCCACATGGGCCTAGGTAAAATGTGTATATCGAGAGTTTACAGTTCGCCTTCAGAATCGTAGAAATGTTGAGGTCAATATAGAGATCCCGAGTTGCTAGTGTTATTATAAGTGGCACTTCCAGCTCCAAACTGACCTTGTGAAGCTTGAACATTGCATCCACTAACAGATCCATTGGACACGATGAGTCTTTGGGATTCGAACATCTCCCTCACGTTCGGGAACGATGGATGGTTAGCCGCTGTTTGGTGTGTTTGGCTATGGGAGGGTACCACTGGAGGTACTTCAGTAGCAATGGCCGGTGTTGATCCATATTGGTGATGATTGTTGTACCAAGCACCTCTTGTAGACTCGTAGTTTGTATATGGTGTGTGCTGCTGACGGTGGAGAGGCTCTTCGACTACTGCGTGCGGTTGGTTGGTTTGGTTGTAGTGACTTAAATGAGGGGAATAGCGAGTCTGAACCGCGCCAGGTTCCGCATGAGAGTCGTTGACAAACTGGCTCATGGCCGCAGGTCGCTCTGGGCCGTTTGGTGGACTACTGGTGTACGAAGACGAACCGTATGCCGATGGCGAGTAGTTTGGTTGGCTCTGAGAGTACGTACAGTAGCCATTATAACCGTAAGGGTTCTGATCGTCATAGCACGGACGTGGTGGTGCTGTGGGAAAGGACGGTGGAGTCGATCGACGTTCATCATCGTCCATCATGTACGGCGGTTCTCTTTTGACTACAGCTTGCGGAGAACCGTGTTTTGCCTGCGGGATATTTACCACTACCATCTCTCTGTCGGGTGATGGACTGCTCTCGCCATCTGAGCTGTTGTCGTTCTTTGTTTGTGGATCAGATGATAGCTGCTCTCGACTTCCATCTTTACTAACGGAAGTGGCTTTATGCGGGTTGTCATTACTTGAATGACTCGTTTCAGCAGAGGTGTTTTCGTCACTTTTGTCCTCCTTGTCTTCAGAATTATCGTCTTCCTCATTCTTGACTACATCTTTCTTTCGAAAGCGCTTTCGCCTCCTGAGATAGCTGCCATTCTCAAACATATTCAAGCTGTCGGGATCCAACATCCAGTAGCTACCTTTGCCCGGTTTCTTGTCATCGCGGGGAACTTTCACAAAGCACTCGTTAAGAGAAAGATTATGTCTAATTGAGTTCTGCCAACCTTGTTTATTGTTCCTGTAATAAGGGAATCGGTCCATTATGAACTGATAAATCCCACTGAGTGTTACTCTTTTTTCCGGTGCACTTTGAATGGCCATAGCAATAAGAGCAATATAGCTATATGGTGGTTTGACCATGTCTTGTCTTGTAGGGTGTTGAGACCGTGGAATAGGAGGCCCATAAAATCTCTCTGGGCCATGCCTCGCTTCGTATTGTCCAGCGTGCCCATAAACTGGAAAATGAACGGAAGAATATGGAGACGAAGTAGGACGGTAGAAGTCGGTGTAAGTTTGGTTCGCGTAGACTGGAGAAATCATACTGTTGCTTGCGCTTGTAGGGTTTGTTTGGTAAGGGTACATAGCCATCTCTGAATCTAACATTCCACCCCTAACCACAGCACTGTCTCTGGCTAAATGACTTGAAGTTGTAGAGTCGCTTTGATAGGTATCTGGCGCACTATTCTAAGTCACGCGTGTGACAATAAGATGCAAATTCAATCGATCGAATTACATCAATTACGTAGCGATCCGCGCCAAATCCACCAATCGCCAAGCACCCCCTATCTCAAGGGCCACACACGCAGAGAGGGGTCCATTACATGACGGAGGTATAATTTCATAGACCTTTTACTGAAATTAGCAATTGGACAAAAACCCTTGTCAACGCCATTTCAACGAGGGTGATAGCTCCCGGGATTGTCACAAGCAGACATGCCAGAATGATTTGCGCGGTCAAAGACCCGTAGGAAAAGCTTAATTGCTTCTAGCGGGAATCCGTGCCAAGCAGAAACGCAGGCGGTGTACGAGATATGCAATAGCACTCAAGCAACGTTGAGTTTTTGATAGTATGGTATATTGGGTTGGTGTGCTGGTTGAGTATTAGGGGTATTTTGTCGATGTATTGGACCGTGTGCGTCAATTCCCGCAACACATGGCGAATGAAACACACGACGTAAACGACTCAAACATATGGCTGCCAGTCAGTGTGAACAATTTTGCAGATCTCGACTTTTATCAGACGAATAAATTCCATAATACCCAACAGATACGATTCTAAAACACCTTGCTGCCTGCGCTCCCTGCTAGCAGTACACGATAACACCACAAATTACTTAGCGTATTGATGTAACATCGAAGGTTGTGTGAAGAAAAACAAGCCTAACAAAAGATTTAAGGACTTCTGTGACACAATCGGCAACAAAACAAGACAACCTCTTTGTTGTCCCGTTTAAAGATTGTAGTTTTTTAAAGGAAACAATTGATCCTAAGGAGGCCTTTAGGGGTAATTTACAACAGCAAGGCGGTGAGGCTTTTGAATGAGATTGTAAGATTTTTCTGTAATGTCAGATCAGTAGAGCATAACAAGGTTTCCCGGGGGCGTGACCGAACTTTATCGTACAAGATAATGGAGCCATGGATTTACATAACTTACCATCAGCATAGTCGATTTGCTGAGTGAAGGATGAAAAGTGTCCGATCTTATCATCAAACCAGCCGCATTCTCAACCGAAAAACAAATTATTTTACCATCGACATGAGCTTCAATCGTAAAACTTTTCATTCTGTTTCAAATCTATGTTCGAAAAAGTCATCCAGCTTACCCGGAAAAAATAGAGAATTATGCTTTGTTGGATAAGTATTTGAGTTTATTCACTGACTAATTCATCCCCTGAACCAAAACTCTGTCAGAACCACAGGCCAAGGCACGTTACTAAAGGCGGTGTTAAACTTTGATCACCTAAAAAGAAAAATTTAACAAGTTTCTAAAAAATTTACGTTGGGAAATAAAACAAAGTTGCCCAACTGTTTCACATTTGACATTATTTCGATCTGGAAATCCACAGAAAAGTTGGACTTTGAAACAGTGCTGATATATCGGAGTTCTAAAAATAAGCCCGCATAAATAGCACGCGAGTAATCAGCTGAGCCTCAAATGATTCCTGAATGACAGCGTTTAAAGTAAAGTGACAACGAAGGTCACATGCGCTTTACAGATAATGCACTGTGACAAATAAGTCATATGGAAGATTTATCGGCGAATACGCAACGCTTAATGATAACTAGCAACCTTTTCAGCATTCCTGAATTCCTTTTCGCTCACGTATTGTAGGTTTACGTATTTATCTAGGGGTCAATATGAGTTTGGGTCCCCGTACGTAGCACCTATGAAGTTGACAGTTGTTCCCCGCCCTCCACTTCACAGAGATCAAACTTCGTTCCTGACACAGAATGTGGTTCAACGTAGGATGTAAGGCGTGGATGAGTTAAATGAATGGACAATTGGTTGGTGCTATGAGAGGTCAAGTGTCGTCGTTCCTGATGAATAAGTATCATCCAATGATTTGGGCATCTTAAAGGATGCCTTCCTTATTCACTCCTCGATAACCTTTCCAATCTGCAATCTTTCCAATCTGCTTCTGAGAACAGGATGTTTGCAGAACGTAGTTTGCTTCGGTTACGGGAAATATTGATGGAATATTTGGGACTCCAAGGCTATAGGTTAATGATGAAAATAATAACATCGTAAGGAAAGCCTAATTTGCTCACACTTTTACTTTCCACTACACTTCCAACCATGACACAACAATGCTTGAAAACAACGATCACTTGTTAACGAAAACCAAGGGTAATTACTCTGAACGTGATAGGTTGATGGGTGAGCACCGATATACGCTTGGTGAAGTTCGCCACACCTTTTACTTTCTATACCAATAAATGAAACAGAAAACATGAAGCTCCCTCGTGGTGTTTGCTACTCAAACAAAACAATAGGGTCAAAGAGAAAAGACGAGAGGAAAACTCAGGAAATCTTAGTTTTAAAATAATAGTTTGTTTTGGGATAAAGTTGGACGACACTCGTGATGTAACGGTACAAAAACTGAAGGGAGTGATAAGGAAAAGTAGCTATGCAACGAGGGGGAGTGTCAAAGAAAGCCTAAAACTGAGGAAGCAAGGGCTTTTAAAAATTGCATTACTGCCTTTAACATTCGATCTCGATAGTTTGTCCCAAAGCTTAAAAAAAAGCACCAAAAAAACGTATTTGATGAGTTGATAGGACAATGCATACATCAAGAGGTTGTTATGGCTTTGGATTTATTTGGGTCAGCAAACCAGTTTTGTGACGAAAACGGCACTATGCTATGACTAGGTTTGGTTCAGCGAAAACTAAAGTGAAAAACAACTTAAGTAGAGCTTGAATCGGCTTATATTTCGTGGCTTTTCTAGTTGTCAAGCGCTTTGAGTCGTTCTATAAGGGCCATATACATGTATACAAATTGTAAATTGTAGATAAA
>JAUUIK010015453.1:0-10338 GCA_032270385.1 Urticina crassicornis | reverse complement strand
AGAAAACAAAAATATTATCGTTCATTCTTTTAATTTAGAATTGTTTGCCTAGTCCTATACATTCTCTTGTAATATTTTGAAGCCATTGCCATGCAAACTGCGCATGCGCGACTCCATTTTGTCCGATATTTCTGTCAATGTCGAAACAGTCAAGAAAAGCATTCCATATGCATAATATCCGTCCCATTAACTGATTTCAAAGAACCCTCTTAGGCCTTAGCTTCTATGTTCTATCATTTTGAACCCGACAACGATTTTGCTATTAGGTGTATACCAGAGTATCTCAATAATTTGAATATTAAGCAGAAATGACAGTCTCTTTATCAGTAAAATCGGCAAAATCCGAGCAATCAAAGTCTGATAGAGTTATGTTCTCTTGTGGAGCTGTAAGTGTCGTTGTTGTTTTTGGTGAGACGTGTTTACTTGTTGTTGTCTTGGTTTCGTTTTCCTTTGTTTTGTTTGAACGGCAGTGAAAAAGAGATGAGGTTTGCTTTAACTGATTGTCATCAAACACTTGGATTCGGCGCCGTAGTTTACCTTGAATCTATCGTAACAATAGAGACTTGGTTATTTCCATGTAGACGTTTTGACGGCAAGTAAGTGAGTGAGGGCAGCCATGTTGGATGGCAGAAATAATTAGATTAAATTTGATTCCTTAGCCATGTTGCTCTTTCATCCAACATGGCTATATACCCTCTTTTCAGTTTGTGTAAAACCTTAATCAAACAAAAGCAAAGCGTCCGTGCAATCAAAAGTTATGTTCAAACGATATTTAAAACCATAAACTATAAATTGATAAGACGACAAAAAATTAGTGTAAATCTTACCTCGGAGTTTCGAAGGCAATGAAAAACGAAAATGAAAATTCCCTAGAAAACAAATATATAAGTAGAAGCCTTTAATTTAAAAAAATCATATTATAGTGATCTCAATCTCTAGTGATCTCAATCCTAACCATATCAAATATAAATAAACAAAAATAAATAAACGTCTTTTGTTGTGGCCATATGCCTCAACAATCCGTAGAATCCATGTTCCCGTGTTCCGTGTTTGTGTGTTTACTAACCGGCTAACATTGCGCGCTGTGTGTTGTGCCATGTGGTTCGTTCGTGTGTGTCGCCTCATCAGTTGGTGAGTTTTTGTCTGCCTTAATTTTCTCCTTTGCTTACCGTAATAGTAGTGTGTTTGGTGTATTGATTTAGTTTACTCCTTCCTTAGGACTTAGGACAAAACTGTTACCCCGTTAAATCCAAATGTGTATGTAAAACCAATTGAAAACTGAGGCAAGTAAAATAAACGAGTTGGAAACACCACTACATCTTTGTTTTACGAGGGTAACACGTGACAGCTGTATGAGCTGATAAACTCGGTACATAATCGAATTGGAATTTTGGAATGATGATTTTTTTCGGAGATTGGAAAAGCGGAAAAACCGGGGAAAAACCCTCGATGCAAGTGAGAGAATCAACAGCAAACACACAGAGTACCGGAATCGAACATGGGCCACAGTCCCATGCTAGCTCTTCCACCATCCCCTGACCCTAATTAGGCTAATGGGACTATGGTTACACTAGTTTTAGCTCTGTGGTTAGGGTTAGGTTCCAAAAGTGGAGATCACGTGACCTATCTTGTTAATATCTGAAATTATATTACATTTTCCTTTACGTGTTTTTATTAGTTGTTTTCAATTTCGGGTTAAGTATCACCCTGTGCGGAGAAAACACTGACCTGAGTGGAGTTCAGTATAGTAAAGATATACAAGCCAACCAAGCCGGCTCCCATGATGCATAGCAATCCTATTATCCACGTGATGCCTAGTAGAGGAGCCAGGACGATGAGTGCCCTGATACTGGACCTTTGGATGAATAAGATACATTTGAAAGTCTTGAATTAGCTTTAGTTTGGGGTTATAGGAAGCATGGGAAGCTTGCACTGTTAGCACGTGGTTCGGGTTCGATTCTCTTAACATGTACGAGGCTCTGATTGTCCTCCCTTCACAAAAACAAACTGATACTGGTTGTTTTCAATGGAGTGTAGAGAATATTCAAACGTAGTAGAGTAATTGCAATAAACCCGTGAAACAATCACTAAACAAATACACTATGCATCATAAAATATTTTGTTTTCTTTTGTTTCTTTGCGTCTAATAGACACTGACTATTTGATTTTGTTTCACGGGTTTATTGCAATCACTCTAAGAAGTAAGTGTGTGAGGAACCAAAGCAGGTAAAGATTAGCCATCTATATAACAAATAATTGATTTTAGATTATTTTTTATGACAAATGGCAGTTCATCATTCTTAAGAGCCAACACTTGACAATTGAAGGCTGAAAACATTTATTTTTAATCAATCATACATATAATTTTTAAATTGAATTTGTCATTGACAGTTTTATTTGTAAACAGCGCCTCTGAGCAGTGTACTGCACGGAATAGGCGCTATATAAATATATTATTATTATTATTATTATTATTATTATTATTATTTAAAGAAAACAAATTATTAATATTATTATTATTGTTGTTGTTGTTATCTTCTGATGTTTTTTTAAAAAGTATCATTATAAGGATTTAAATTTTAACACTGCCAACGAGGAAAAAATATAATTCTCAGCCTTCAAAACGCATGCGAAGTGTCTTCAATTATATTACACTATTCTACCTTAACAAGATATAATGTTCTGTGTTTCCATTTTGTTTTTTTATTCTTGAAATTTCCTTGACAACCATACCAAGAATCACGTGGTTACTCTGAAGATGATGAATAATATTAACAAGGTTCAAAATGGTGATATAGCATGCTGTTCCCTTACTCAGTAAGACTAGCCAGTTGGCTATCTTTACTCAGATATTTGCAGTATAGGATATTTACCCTGGTTCCAGAGGCGCTTTGTGATTATGAGATTATAAGCGAGCCTAAGGCGAGTGATGGCACAAACGAGCGGACAGAGAGAGAGAGAGAGTGCGCGCCCCTGGTAGAATCCGTTTGGAATCTCACTTCCATGTTCGGCCCCAAGTCTCTCTCGGGAGCTAAAACCTGTTTTCCCGGTTTGGTTGAACAAACACTTAAAACCATAGATCATCCTCCGAATAGCTTCGAATTCCTTCGTTTAGTGAGCAAGCAGAAATTCCACGCTCGCACAATTCATTTATATGGCAATAGACCAGTGCGTTTAATGGACAAATGACTATCAATATAGCGTTCTTCGAGTATTTCAAACCCTGTAGATTGAGTAGAACACAACTGTCTAGCACGACTTGAAATATCAACGATATGCCGCATCCTGTTGGGAGTACGGCAAACGCATCTTTACGTTTGAGAAATCCAAACAGCGCTTCTTCTTATTTTGATTTGAGAAATGAGATTTCTGGAAATTTCGAATTTAGTGCTAGAGTAATAGCTGATCTAAACTGTTCTTGAATGCTTTTTTTGAGTACTTGTTTTGACACTTTCTGTCATCGCGCCGCCATCTTCAAAATTAAAACCGGTTTTACAATCACTTCATGGTATACCATTCTGTATAAGCCAATAGTAATACGTGTTATATGGCAAATTCACGGTCAAGCCTGGTAATGAGTTTATTATCCAATCAGCGACGAGGTTCAAATTCTGTTCTTGGGGACATGGAAATGAGATTCCCAACGGATTCTAAAACGCCAACGCTCGCCTTCAGCTCGTTCAGCTCGCATATAATCTCATAATAACAAAGCGCCTCTGGAACCAGGGTATAGGATAGTTTGCTAATTATTCAGTTAATAATTCAAACAATTTTCAAAGCATTTTTTTAATAATTATTTTAACCTGGTACCCAGGGTCTCTCTCCGCCAGCTCATTAAATGAAATGGAGAAAAGGAGACGAGGTTGAAATTCATTTAAATATATCTGAATAACTTACCAGTATTAAAAGCAGCACAGGAGCAATAAATGTCCATATTAAGTGATTGTCTACGGACAACCAGCAGCTGATAATAGAAGATAAACGAGTCAGAGTAAGAATATCACGTGATGAATACAAAGTTCAAAGAATCATACGAACGTACAAATCATCATTGACAAAGGTTGCTAAGCCACCAGAACTATTCCCTGCAATACTCATTGACACTATGACGAGAATGGCCGGGAAACCTGAAAATTGATAACAACTTCAATACATTAGTCAAACTTGTAAACCATCAGTTTATCATGAATAACTTGATAACGATAGATTCTCCCTGGAAACCCTCGCTACAGATCACACCAATCATAAGTTATGAAAATAAGCCTGGAGCCGAGAGGGTCCGGAGCTGCTAAACAAATTAAAGAATTGAAGGTGCCTTTATTGATGCGGGAAGTGGGGAGGGGTGCCAACCGTTGCTCTCTCGTAGGTTTCCAAGAAACGAAGGAAATATTCGATTGCCGAGGAGTCATACAATTTATACCCACGCCGTCTAGAAGTTACGTAATCCACTTGCACGAGGGGATTAGAGTCACAGACATTCTAGTGGGGTCATTGTGCGCGATGGCCCTAGTGAGAAAAGCGGTGTTTTGACGCCCACTGCTATTTCATATCTATTCATGTCTAGTTTCTTATCAGCGGTTTTCATGGGCACAAAATTCCACTCACCCCAAGCAAAGCCATACACCTGTCTCATTTTCAGGTTAGTGTTAAAAATCTTGATAACCTGCATGTATAGCTGTATTCCTTCAGCAAACATCCAACACAACGCAGACGTGTAGAAAAACTGCAGCATTGCAGCTACTGATATGCAAATAATCTTAAAAGAAATAACCATCATAATGTTTTAACATGTTTTAAGCCATTGTTATGTAAAATGCCAGCCAAAAATCAAACAAAGCAAGTTGCAACATATATTGTTTATTTTGGTTGGCATATGATCATCATAAAGCCAATGTTTACAAATAATGCGCCCTCTTATATACCTTTATTACTCCGTGGCTATGTGGTGTTACCACGAGAATGAATCTCATTCTGGTGCTCCTCGGTGTGAAGCAAAATAGTTTTTTTTTAATCAGTATTCTTGGTTTTCACTCATTCCTAAGGGAATAAAATGACAAAGACATGGCGGCCATGTTGGTGTCCCTAACAATGAACGCTAATGAGAAATCTTTTGTTCATGGGACACCAACGTGGCGGCGATGACGTCACGTGAAAACCAAGAATTGTCGCGGCGTGATAAAGGTTTATTGCTTTGTTATCTAGACACTGTTTTCCTGCCAGTTGCTATGGATACCCATCAAGTTTCTTAGATTCAGCATTCCGGATTACCTAACATGGGGCAATTAGTTATTCTCGTGATAAGCAACTTACCAAGTGTTTTTTTGCGGTGGAACCGAGAAGGAAAAGTATGTGAGCGACAGCCAAAACGAACACCAGGTTCATACGTATCTGTGACTGCTCTGATTTAGTATCTCTGTTGAAGATAAAACAATTTTCTAGGAATCGAAAAGGTGACATACGTTAAGGGTCTCATACATCACGTCACGTGATACGTTTACGCCATGTTAGATGGTAAGTGTGCGTGACTATTTTAGAAACGTAAACAATGTCATTGGAGATTGTGTTACAGACAATAACTTAGGCCGGCGATTGAAGTTACTTGCAATTTAGCTCAATTTAAAGCTTATTCACATACGTAAAATAGTGACCTGGGATACAATGTGGTTGAAAATGATCACATAAATACTAAATAAAATAAATACTGTTTTTCACAACTGACACTCCCCGTAAGGGGCTCTTCCGTGACAGATCCCTCCACACACACTCCTCACTACACTGGATATTTACAACTCACAACACTCAACTCATATGTTGATTTTTGACGAGGGAGGAAACCGGAGTACCTGGAGAAAAACCCTCGAATGCGGGTAAGGAATCAAATGACACACGACCCGTTATTGTAAGTCCCCTATTCTTGTATTTTTACTTTCGTTTTATGTTTTATTGTCGGAAACCTGGGATCTCGTATGACTGTGAAAAACTTACGTTACGGGATGACCGTGATGGTGCATTTTGATTGGCTGATTAGTGATCTCGCGCTTTGGTTGAGAAGAGTTCCTCAATCTGTGTCGTGAAAGTGCTGTGTGCCGTAATTGTTCACACGCATACGAAATCTGCTCTATTATCAACAAAATAATAATATAGCTCCCCCAACTGCAATGTGATCTTTTTTGAGAAAGGAGGAGATTGCAAGGTCAATATATTTTTTTCTATTTCAGACTTACGTAAATTTCCAGTAAGCTAGAAACGTAAGTACGCAGCCAACAATTGACAAACCAAGACCAAAGTCTGTGAGAATTGTAAGGATTACGTCGTGATCTCGAGAAATCTGTTTAAAAAGGACATTTAAAATAATTTCTTAAATTATGTTTTTACATTAATTGTTAATTATTTTATGCCATGCTGTCAATATATACATATTCAAATTTGTCTCTACGTATTTGTCTGTACACGTTGTTACTGTACAGCCATCACGTGACAATCTTACCTTGTCATCCCTGACTTGCACGAGTACTGCAAAGTGTGTCAGGTGATTACACGAACACTCTACGTATTTATCTGTAGACTTGTTTACTGTACAGCTATCGCGTGACAATCTTACCTCGTCATCCTTGACTTGCATGAGTACTGCAAAGTGTGTCAGGTGATTACACGAACACTCTACGTATTTGTCTGTAGACTTGGTTACTGTACAGCCATGACGTGACCATCCGGGGTCTCTTTTATCACTGTAAAATATACACCTATTTCAATGAAGGTCGTCATATAAAATGTTACACGTACCAACTGTTAAGAATTTTGCTTTCTGAATGGTTGAGTACCCGTAGTTTTCAAGAATAACGAAGAATATATTCTTTATTTTAGCAATTTTTTTTAGACATATCGAGAGAACTTTGTTAATTGTGAAAATGAATCTTGCTTACGCGGGTGAAAACTCCCAAAAGACGCACTTCTCACCAGAATCGATGAAAGGCTTGACCTGAAATGTGAAGAGAAGATCATTTTGGTAGTCAATTAGATTTTCAAACTTCATGCAAAAATATTGTTCTCACTGAAATAACCAATGAAGCAATTTCTCTTACTTTATTTGAGATGGGGAACTTGAGCGTTGCGTTTTTCAATAGCATCTTTAGATACGGTTTGATAGAGGTTGATAGAATTCTTGATTGGAGATTATATCTGAAACTAAACATGACACCCCAATTCACTAGTTTCTTTTGGTTTCTCTAAAAACTCATCTGACAATTTTTCCTTAACATTTTCTATGGAAATAAAAGTACTTCAACAGACGAAAATCAAAGGAGTACTTTTTTGATAGTTCCTTTGATTTCCCTGCTCCATTTTTTACAGCACTCACTTTCCCAGAGTGCTTTGTGAGCTTTGATGCACATATATTGCCTATTAGTAGTTCGATTTTCAATGGAAATAAAATTGTAAAACGTATGTGAAACTAGTTACCTGTTTTCTCTAAGTTTGTAATCTTTTCTTGACATGAAACCATCTAGTTGTTTGTAAGACAAGCTCACGATAAAGGTACCTCAGATATGAAATAAATGTATCTTAAGCAGCGCCAAATACAATGGTAAATACAAAGTCATTGGCAGCGAAAATCTTATATAATACAATATATATATACACCGAAATAGCCCTCATTCTTATTCATTCATTCATTTGTTAGCTCGTTTGCTTATTTCATAGTATATTTTATCTTTTTACTTTTATTAATGATCGATTTCTACCTTTCCTATCGAAGTTGTCCTTGGGTAGTATAATCATTGTTTCTTGGTCCATAGTGTCAGCCATTTTGAAAGTGTAATCATCACTCTCAGGGGACATTTTTTTCGCGTTAAAAGCTAAGGAAAAAATCGTTAACTCATTAAAATTATTTATTGATCCAAAGTGAACATTTCCACAACTGCTACGAAAAGATTAACTTTTAAAAAACATAAATATTTTAAAGTCTCTGTGACTTTAAATATAATAGACCGATTTACAATTCCCTGCGTCATCTTAAAGGTTAGTTATGCCTTTGCATGAAAGCGACGATGGAGTTGACCTTACAATGATAGAGCTAGACTTATGAATAATTGTTGACCGTGTTTTAAAACGTCTCTATCACTGCAAGGTCAACTCCATCCTCTTTTTGATGCAAAGGTTGGCTACCTTTTAAGATGGCGCACTTAAAGATTATTTCAGTCTATATATATACATCAGGGATTATGCATTTCTCTATACCTTTTGTAGTGCCGTAAGGAATACTAAAAATAATGATAGAAAAACTTCTGGATGCATGATTATTCAAACAGCTAAAGCAGGATGGAGATCATGTAACGCATGCGCACAAATATCAAAGATGGCCGCTTGACTCTAGTGCTACTGTAAGTACATAGTGTGTATTAGCCTAGTGATTGTTTCACGGGTTTATTGCAATCATCCTATATATAGCTAATTAGTAGATACTGCTATGTGCTTGTGTTTGTTTTCTCTTACGACAGGCATGGGAAACAGATTAATATGGATCGTTATAGGGTTAAGCAATAATTGCATTTCAGTTTTCCTTTTAATTAAGTTCATTGCCGGATTTCAAACCGTTAGAGACTGGGCAAAACCCGGACGGTAGGTACTTCATATATATTGCATTGAGTTGTTCTGTGACGCAAATATTAACAAGGACAACATAATTTACCACATATGAAGTACTAACCTAACCGGAAAAACGGAAAAATTCGGAATTTAAACCTAGTATTTTCTCAACGAAAGCTACTTTAAACTGAACGTTTAAAGCTTGGCGTCAACGATAACTGCTCGCCTATACTAAAAAGCATAAGAAAAGACCGAAAACGATAGCCAAGGGATGAGTTTATCAACTGTGAGCCCCAGCCTTGGTGTTTTGAATATTATCATGCAGAACTATATTTAGACACTACGATCAACTTACCAACGTATTGTTTGCAAACGCTCCAAAGTTCGCTTTCATTCACGTGGTATTCAACATAATGCATTGCAAATTCCTCAAGTTTATTGCTTGCAAGGAAGAAAATCTGATCGGTAAAATCTTTCTCGATGGTCTTTGTTTCCATAGCTACTAATAAATATTGCATCATATCTACGGATTCCTGCATAAATAAATGCATTTCATAGTTGTTAGAAGTTTATGAATGTACAACAAGTGAAGGCCTTTTGATGGGCTTCGTTTTAAATGGTTTATATGTAAATGAAATTAAGGCTTTGAAAACCCAATGTTTTATTTGTGTCAAGTAACCATGGATTTTTTTGTATCATATATTTATTAAATATTTATTAAATATTAGATAAATATGTGTAAACAAGTTGTGCGTGTAAACAAGTTGTACTGATTTTTTTAAATAATCGGCTAACTTTATCATTAAGAATAACTTACATTCAATGATGCTGAGTGTTTAAAGTCAAGTTGTGTAATGTTTTGTATGAAAGAATTAATCTGGGAATTGGAAATATAATAATAATTAGTTAGAAATACACCTAGTACATGATTAAAAAACACTAGAGTTGGTCTCCAGCATTGCAGCTACTGATATGCATACAATCTTAAAAACAGAAGAAAAAACCTAGAGCTGGTCTGCAGCATTGCAGCTACTGATATGCATACAATCATAAAAACAGACGAAAAAACCTAGAGCTGGTCTGCAGTATTACAGCAACTGATATGCATACAATCTTAAAAACAGACGAAAAAACCTAGAGCTGGGCTGCATTAATATGTATACCTCAGGTTATAAGAGAAGAGAAGCAAGGTTAAGAGAAACAAGGGGGACCTTCCTTTTTTTAAGAAGTATAAGCGGATGCTTTTTTTCTGTTAAACTGAAATAATATTTTTTTTACTTCTGGGTAGGGTCATTTTTTGTTTACATAATATGAAAAAATCATCTCTACACTCTTCGCCCTCCTTCATGTGATATGCATAATGGTGCAAGTGAACCTTGTGGTATAGTTATTTTCATTGAAACAAAACATACCAAAGAACTGCTTGAGTGACTTGTTTTATTCAGATTGTTGGTCACCCCTGCACTTGCTCTTCTCGTTGCAGATACGAATGATGTAATTTTACTGAAAGATCGCAAGCTGAAATTCCATACCTCAGTTGTACTGTTTTGTAAAATATTTATACTTCTAGAGGACGATGCCAAATCGTGAGCAGAAAAGGAATGAATCAATCCAAGTGTTTTTGAAGCCAGGGATGATAACGTTGATGGTGACGATGATAATGGAGATGGTTGTAGCACTATCTTTGTCGATGATGATGATAGTGATGATGACGATGATAATGGAGATGGTTGTAGCACTATCTTCGTCGATGAT
>JAUUIK010015342.1:0-10341 GCA_032270385.1 Urticina crassicornis | reverse complement strand
CAGTCAGTCAGTTTACTTTAAGATTATTGTATAGAGAGCATATCGTCGTTTCGTTCTAGGTCCAGCGCTAGCTCCAGTGACGGTCATCACAATCCACATGGATCAACCTACCAGGCTGTGAATGGCACAATGCGAGACCGACGGAGAGAAGCATACATACACGTCAGCAGAAACAACCCCCATCCATTTAGGATACACTTTCCCTTTCAGACAGGGGATAGGGTAAGTAACACTAATATTAATAAGAAATATGTAGCAGAATAAAGATAATATGAAAGTTCGGGCAAAATCGTTTCTGAAGGGGGGGGGGGGGGGGGTGTAAACCCTCACAACCCTCTGGAATCAAAGCTAATGTACCCTGGATTTAATTCAGAGGGTCCTCAATTACCTGTTCTGAACGAAGTGCGAGAAACAAGGAAAAAGGGCCCTCCACCCTCCAACCTACCCTTTTCTTCTACATTTTCTCCCTCTTCTTAGATTTTCTAGATCTTTTTACTTGTTTGCATGGTCTGTGGTCTCTCAAGGGTAACTTTAAGGGTTTATCTTGACAAGTTTTGTAAATTACCGATAATAGAATATCAGAAAAAAAGTTTTAAATATTCGATTCCTAGGTTGTTCCGGCCGTAACTTCGCGAGAAGAAAGAAAAATAGTCATAAAATGAACGTACTAAATTAGGATGTATTTCTTTTACAGCTTAGCACATACATGGTGTGGTTACCAATGGACAGACAAAATGAAAATACGCCAACCCTACCGAGGATACGCCAACACAACCCCAACCACTCACGCGCCCTACCTTTAGGCCCTACTACTCATACACCTGGTAATGTTAACCGCGAGTCGTACAAGAATCCTTGCACGCCCATGTCTACCTACCAAGCAGAGATTGCCAGGATGCCGTTATTGAGGAATCGAGGTAAACATGTAGTTTTTGCAAGACATTCTTTGGAATGTTTAACTATAAATTTTAAAACTGGCGCGTCGAATTTGTTGAATTCCTATGCCCAACGTGTGCTCAAAAGTCGAACACGAGTCACGATAGGAGGGAAATATCGCTTGTTCGACCACAGTCAATAATGTCTAAGGTGCAACTAGGGTGCAATTTTCTCTGCGACTGATCTCGCAATGGACGCGATAACAGGTTTCAGAAGCGTTTATTCGGTGTAACACTGACATAAGTTACTATAAATAGAATTGGTCTCGCGACAATTTTCCCGAGTGCAGTGCACTTTAGTTTACAAGTTGCGGCGGAGAAAATTCCACCGTTTATCTGCACCTTTATTAGTCTTCGTGCATATTTCCAGTGCGACTAATGAATACTTAAAACCATCATTAATTCTTCTTATTATTATTATAATTAATTCTTATCATTATTAATGAATTGTTGAAATAATTAATGTATTATTATATTACAGTGATGGTAGACCACTTCCCTGATCTCGCCAAAGGAAAGAAACTGACACATGCAGCTTACTAACGAGTACTTATTGCTCAAGTACTTGGCAAAATAGACCCTTTCTGCTCGACCACATGACCTTTCCCTTGAGAATATTTTTTTAAATTTCTTGTCAATGCTCGAGAAGATTTATTGATGTGAAAATACTTTAAACAAAGATTTTTATTCCCAAAAGATTTAAAATGAGGCAAGCTGACAAGGTGTATTGTTGGGAGGGGCAAGCTGACAAGGTGTATTGTTGGGAGGGGCAAGCTGACAAGGGGTATTGTTGGGAGGGGCACTTTCATAAAGGTGAATTCTCGCTTTTCTATTTTAGCTAAATATTTGCGTTAAATTTTTATTCTCACACAAAAGAGCATAACAGAATATGCAATCTGGCCAAATTTGAGTTCAAAATCATCAAGGGCTGCAGAGTTATTGTGATTTAAGAGATTTGTATGGAAAAAGAAGCTCTGGCCTTGGTGGCCTCGTTTTCATGTTTTTTCTAAGTTTAAAATACTAATAACTCTACAAGATTTTAATTTAAAAATTAAACATTGCACAAAACTACTTATTTGGAACATGGTCTTTCATAGATGGAGTTTGATTTCTTGTTACGATCCATTTTCTAATGTATGCAAATTAGATGGCAGCCATTATGAAAGTGGTGTATAGGGGTTCGTTTTTTGTTGTATGTGGCTACATGTGTACTGCTGTAATTTGTAAAAGTCAGTGAAAATTATAACGTTGTGTATTAAAAACTCTACAATAAAACAATTTGAGTTTGTGTGTCTTTTGAGAAAGACTGGCTTAACACTATATTATACTTCAATCTGACTTCAATCAATGAAATCAAGAATATATTGAAGGGAAAGGTGCATTTCCAGAAATTAAACAATCCCCTTTCTACAGATGAACAATCATCTATGACCCCCCTGTCCCACGAAATTCACAAATTCCTCTTGAAAACGTTTGTCCCTCCCACCCCCTTCCCCTCAGGAATTTTTGCATACCCTTCTAGGGGAGGGGGTATGTTTACTTTCTGGTAGCACACATATTGACATGTCAATAGAAATAAGTGAATACAAAGCAGTAATTATTTACCACATTTTCTACTTTGGAAGATAAATAAACCTATGAAGGTAGTTTTTCTGTAGTTTTTCAAATGCATTCAAATATTTTAAAATCTGTCACCAGCCTTCTTCTGAATTCCTGTGATTTTGCATATAAATGTGTATTCTGCACACTGATGCAGGGGCAGATCCAAGATTTTTTTTAGGGGGGGGGGGGCAAATGATTTAGGGCACTGACAAGTCTGACGCGTTCCTGATATAGTACTTACAGTTTCATAAATGTGGATACGCAGAACAAAAAAAAAGCTTCTCCGTCATTTTGACAGTATATTCTTTTTATATACTATACCGTCAGGTCCTCTCAGGAAGGGGGTGCGCACCCTCTGCACCCCTCCCCTAGATCCGCCCCTGCTGCTGTGATTTTTAGTCTTATTTTTCAAGAATCATGCAAGCCAAGTAATTTAAAGTAATCTTATAGTATTTGATATATATTTTTTATACAACCTAAGTTCCTGACATGGGCTGCGTATGCTATCTCATTATTCATATAGTATTACTAAAATTCTTAAAATCTATACTTTCATTAGAAAAAGCTTCAAAATGTATATTACTGGTGACCCGTAGGTAGCTTTAAATGGCATTTGTTAATTCAATATAATTTATTGCTCAATTTTGTCCCAGTTTATGTTCAACTTTTTGGAGTTTTAGTTATAAATGAGACAATATTAAGTTAAATGCAGGCTGATTTAAACTATTAGCCTTCTTTGTTTGCAATAATGAATGCAGCCTTAGGAATTATTAATAATTATTTGCTGAAGGTGAAGTGAACATTGGTGAATAAAATTGAGGTAAATGTTCAGCAATATTCACTGAGCTTAATGAGAATATTGTAATTGTTTTAGTATAATTACACAGGTGAATATCAGAGAAACTGAAAAAAAGACTTTGTATGAATTTTTTTCACTACAATTAAATAAAGGCAAAATAGAACAAAATTCTCAACCAATCAGCATGCAGGAACATCTATATTCACCTGTTTATTGTTATACTAAAACTTAATATAATTTAACAGTCACAAGATTTTTAAACAGGCTGAATTGAGACCTGCTGTGGGGCTGCACAGTTAAATTCTGACCTTGATGGACACATATTGTCAATAATTCTAGATATCTCTGGTATGGATAACCTTTCCTGTGGGTCCACCTGGAGTACGCTTCGAATGAGTATGTTAAAATCCGTGGAATATGAACTGCAAATAATAAGAAAAATGCTGATAATTTTGCAAATAATGAGCATTATAAATAGAATTCAAAAGAAAGTACTTGGTATTGGTTGGTATAAATTTAATATGTTGTGGTTAGAGTAAGTTACTGGTAGATGGCTGGTTTTTCAGTGGTTGGCAATTGCATGATTGATAAATGATAGTGATTAGTAAATGGTTGGTACTAAGTCTGTAAGCAGTTGACAGGTTGTTTGTAAGTGTTTGGCAAAGGTGGTTGGTAAGTGGTTGGTAGGTGGCTGGTTAGTAGTTAATAGGTGGTTGGTAAGTGGTTTGAAAGCCATTGGTAGGTTTTAGGCTTCAGTTGTTGGTAGGCGTTTGGTAGGGGTTGGTAGGGGGTTGGTAGGTGGTTGGTAGGTGGTTGGTTGGTAGGTTTGTTGGTAGGTTTGTTGGTAGGTAGGTGGTAGGTGGTTGGTAGGTGCTTGGTTGGTAGGTGCTTGGCAGGTAGGTGCTTGGTAGGTGGTTGGTAAGTGGTTGGTATTAGTGGGACATGACTGGTTTTTCAGAAGTTGATAAATGCATCACTATATTGTCAATCTGCATCAAAATAAGCTCAAACTCAGTAGAAATACCAATGTCAAGCTGTTCTTTTGGATATGGAAATCATTTGAGTTTATTTTAGAGCCAAGTGTGTCACATGAACAAAAGGCCTGTTTTTAACATCTAATCAAACCTGTTTGATGGGATTCGAATATTTCCACTTAGAGCTGAAAGAGCTGAACCATCACATGGACTATCACCTGAAATACAAATACAATCAGTGTATGTATAAGTGCTGGGATTTTTAGATATAAACTTACAAAGATTCTGAGTACATCCAAGCATTGCTAATACAAACAATAAATTAAGGATAATCAACAATTAATAAACACATTATAATATTTATACCATAAGCCATGGCATAAAGAGTGCACCCAAGTGACCAAATGTCTGTCTTCTCATCAATTTCACAATGAGATGGTACTTCGAATAACTCTGGAGCTCTGTGGCCAAAAGCAAAAGATGTTAAACGTTGCTTGGATGACCACTTAAAAATGGCGGTCCTGTCTCTCCACACTTAAGGACATAAAGAAACTCTGGCAGTGATCATCCTCAGTGACTACACAACATTACTCATGATTGTAAACAGTCTGCGTGTCTGCAAGTTGCACCTTAAATAGCAGTCTGTTACTTATAAATCGTTTATTGTATTCATTGTGAAGCACCATGGGGTAATTATAATTAGTGGATTTGGCACTATATAAATATACCTTTATATATTTATTTTACATTCTTTACTGAAAATAATAGATTTTGACAACATGTATGCATACACACCTGTATGCAGCTGTGCATTCCTGGGCACATCTTTCCTGTAGAGCCAAAGCTTCTCTCCTGTGACAACCAACAAGTTACATTAATTATTCACTTATAATTGTAAATTACTGATGTGTATATTATGACATCCCACAGTAGGACCTCGCTCTCTCTCAAACACCCAAAGGAATTAAAGGAAAATTTGTTCAAAATTACAAGAGTTTGAGAATAGTAACCAAGGTTGAAGATCTTTAAAGATCCTGGAAGATCCTGGAAGATTATGGAAAAGCCTTTCCAACATCTTTTTTTGGTGATATCTTGCCAAGATCTTTCTTGAGACACCCAAGATTGTTACAAGATCAGGCAAGATCTTGTTAAGCTTGTAAGATTTGTTAAATGTTTTAAAATTATCTTGACATTTAGTTCATGAAAATTAATGTTGAAACAGTCCAAGGGAAATGTTTCGTATTTTGGAATTTCGAGGAGATAACCAGAACAACATTAAGTGGGAGTCTACTGACAGTATTTTTTTTGCACTGTTAATAATATTGTAGTGTTTCTTGTTGACCAACAGTATTTCCATTTCGTCTCCTGAGAATTTTTTTCATGTACAAATATTCTATTGTTCCGATGATCCCAGACTGTGGAGACTGTAAATAAAAAGCATAATAGACGGATATTTACCTGGATCTTATAGAAGACCTTGCCTCACATACACTTCCAAGATCAAAGAGTATAACAGTGTGATTATGACCAAGTAGAAGATTATGAGGCTGCAAACAGGTGAATTAATAATTTCACTACAAGATGGATTATAACAAGACACTTTCCATAAATCAAATCAAGGCTTCATATAGTTCAAGACCAGCACTTTACCACTTAAGGCCACATTATTTCTGACTCCCCATGCAATGCAGTTTTCAAGAAAAATACCACCAATATATTTGATTATGGTACATAATCATTTTTATTATATGGCAGGTCGGTCCAGATGAAAATAGAGCAATTTAATTGGTTCTCTGAGCTGTCGAACCCTGCGGTCTGGATTATTGGACCGATTTTTTTTCTGAACCAAAAATATTTTCCCACTATTATAATAAACATCTTATAGACCAAGCTTGTTTGGTCTGGCTAGGGGTAAATTGGTCTCATACTTTTTTAGCGTTTTTATGGACCTCGATCACCTACAGCTCAGTCCATACAAACATAAAAAAAGTACTCAACCAATATCCCCCTATCCAGACCTCACGCTCAGTCAATAAGTCCTCTATATATGGAGTTGGAGTTATTACCTGACTTATGAGCAATATTGATCTACTGGCCAATGGAATTTTAAAGGTTTGTATGAATGAATCATATAGATGTAATGTAAACATCTTGGTTCCAAGGCTTATAACCCCAAATGAATGCATCGGCAATCAATAAGTGCAGCAATATATTTTTTAATACTTGAAAAGGGCCTATACACCTTAATCTACAGTTTAGCTGACTATCATGTACCTTGATGTCTCTGTGAGCGAGCGGTGGTGAATGAGAATGAAAGGCTGATACTGCTTCACAGGCAGATCTGAAGATTCTGAGGAGATCTGATTCTGGAGCAGGGCTGCCATAACCCACTGTTTTTTCAATTAAGTCCTGCACTGTGCCATCCTACACAACCAAAACAATGTGATATGTTCAGTATACAAGGAGATTAATTGTTATTACAGTCAAAACGGCTCAAGCTTACCCCCCAAGGTTGCATTAATGGTTTTATTATTCGAATATTCAATTCATTATTCATTTCAATAACACGTTAATGAAAACGAAGAATGATTATTCAAATTATCACTGAATTGAAACTGGATTTCCGATTGGGTTATTGAACAACTTGTAGTTCCTTATATGGAGAAGCTCCACAGGAAGACCAAAGGCCAGGATTTCGGAACAAGTAAACAAATCAATATGGCGGTTGTACGGAACTTGAAGGGCAGAGTTTACTAGGTAGGAAAGCCTCTTCCCAAGCCAATAAGAGAAGATATTTTAGACTTGTACAACCGTGGCTATAGTAAAATAGAAATATCGCGTAACGCTAAGGTATTCGAACGTACTACAAGTTGTAGTAGGCAACCTTACTTGCAGTCTAGTATTGACCAAAATATCTTTTATAAATCCATTTCATTTCTTGTTACCATGGTGATTTTATAATCTAATCATAACTGACCATAAAAGCTTTTTTACTTCATAATAATAAATATTAAATTCTCTTGTTTCTAAATTACCTTGTAATAAGACAGCAGCATACGAGCCTCTTTGTAGTCTGACTTCGTTACAACTTCTACATCATATAAACCTAATACGTTTGGGTGGTCAATGGCTCGGTGAGCAGCAACTTCTCTATCAAATGCCTGACATTAAACAGAAAAACTTCAAAATTATACTACGATTGTATATTATTATGTCATATTAAAGTCAAAAGTGAAAAAAAAGAGAAAAAATATTAATAAATAAAAATGGGAATATAATGCATCCCTCAGTTTTATAATAAATTAAAACATCGGTTTTTCTGAATACCGTAATAATTAAGTCATATTTTCTTGTCTGTACGAGTAATGTCTAGACCTGAGTAGAATCACTCTAGTTAGTTTGTAAGAATTGATTCCTTATGGAGATCATACATGTCTGATATTTTAGTGATCAGAGAAAATGTTCAGCTAAAATAATTATCAACTCAGGATTATTTATTTGAAGAGCTACATGTATATATTATTACACATTAATAAATTATCTTTTAAACAATTTAATGATATAACATTTGTTTTTCACAATTTCTATATACTTAGAAGGCATTTAAATGACAAAACTTTGCAACAAATGTCAGCCAAGTTTCTCGCTTTCTGATTGGACCTCTTGTCATCATCAATAAGGGTACTGATAGCTTATGTAGTATTTGGGGCTATCATCAAGACAAATGGTTGAATGGAAAACTGCATGTGATTTGCTAAACACAACAAACCTGCTCTTGTTCACGCAGCTGTAATCGCAGCCGTTTCTAAAGAATGTCAAAATCAAAGATCAACTTTAGCTACATGTATGATCAATGCCGTAAACAGCATAATATGTTTTATCGAAGATTTAAAAAACAAGAATCCATTTTAAAATGTACTTCTTGGCCTTTTAAAAATGTACTAAATGTCCTCTAGATATTCCATGCCTCAACCAATGAGAAGTGAGTGTGTTAATTATAAAAAGATTGTCTACTTCTCATGGCTGATACGAAGAATATTCCAAGAACATTTAGTAAATTTTAAAATGGATTCTTGTTAAAATAAGACAGTGATTATTTGTCAAGACTCACCAATGCATAGTAATTTTTGCCATGCTTTACAAGATGCACATAAGAAAATGCTATATTGAAAACAAAATCACAAATAAAGCAATTACAGACCTTGCACGCTTACCATAATGTACCTAATAGTGACAGTGGGACTTGATACCTAGTGGTAATACGCTCATTACAACATTGGGATTAGTTTGACATCACAGCAAAAGGTAACTCCCCCTGGTTATATTTAAGGAATATGAAATGGCTGCACATGTCTATAATTATGCTTTGATATAAACACAATGGGAGTTGTAGAGCATGAGAGAAGTGTAAGAGGAATAACAGGTGTAGCCAAGTGTTTCTCTGACTTCTTGCGTGCTCTACAACTTCCAGAGTGTTTATATCAAAGTATTTAGACACAAGCGACTGTTTTATATTGCTTTTGTAAAATATTTTGAAGCAAAGAAAATCTCTGTCCTCTGATATGGACACATTTGCTGCAAACTTTCGACCGAATTATCAAAGCATGCATTATACCTTAGATATTATGCATATAAAGGCAGACCTATAATTTATAAGTATAGGCCTGAGTATAATCCCTTATTTATATTGCAAAGTAATTTTGTAATCTATGATTGGTCAATTTGCGGTCTGTATCTTCCTGTACGGACTGAAATGTTTTGTCGATTGAAAACTGCCATATAATAAACATCTTATCCTTGTTTGCTCAGTCTGTACCATAAGTTATGGATCCTGGTTTTTCCCACTTTTATAATGGCCTGCGCACTGTGCGCATGGGCCATAAGGCAGTGGAAAAAACTCGGTCCATAACTTACGGTACGGACCAGTCGCACTTCATGGTTAATAAGAGGTATATATGGTACAGTTAGTATACAACAATTACTATCGTTTGGGGAAAGCGAGTAGTTCACCACTAGATTAATATTCACACAGATGGAGGGGAATATTTTGTTTTACAGTCGAAAAAAAGTTGTGAAAACGCAATAAAGCTTCCTCAGGACAGCAAAATATAAGCTTAAACTAAGGTAAAAACATAAGAAATGTAATGCATAATTGATGACGTCCTTCAACAATTTCGGAATAGATTTTATGACAATGAAGTCAAATTCACTCTCCTTGAATAAATAACTACGTGTTCATTTAAATTAGTTGCAATAACAAAGTTGAAATGGGAAAAATAAATTGAAAAATCACAGAAATAAATAAAAACTTCGATATAAGCTTAATAAGCTTACAAGCTGTTGTCAAAAGTTCCTTACTTACCACCTTCGCCAAGATCTTTAACGACTTGATATCGTGTCCCATTCACGGTAACTGAAGCCCGACAAATCCGAGAACAAAATATACCCATGATAATAGCGTTATTTGAGGTTTTGTAGCGAAGAAAATAAGTAAAACATGACGAGATTCCCGTTTATTTTCATCCGTTTCCTTCAAGACTTTCTCATGACTAATATGCTGACTGGGCTCTATTCGGTAAGCAATAACACAGGAAGCCCAATTTTAAAACTTTTTATTGTTATCAAACTCACTAACTTTTCACATTTTATTTTTTATTTTCTAAAATAACGAAACAAGATGATAATTAATAAAATTAAAGATACTAAGTTTACTAGCTTGGTGAAGTATACAGCTTTCCAACTTTTGAAGATTTTTAGTTAACTTGCTCCTAGTATTAAACCCTTTATTGATAGAGTCATGGCAAATTTGGTCAGCATTGAGGAAATCTGCACTGAATCAATCTTATAGCGTGAGATCATTTCTAAGCCAATCAGAATTAATGCTGGCATGGCGCGGCATGGCACGTCCGTACAGTAATTAAGTTCTTCTCAGTCGTACAAACTCAGCTCTATTATTTGTAATGGAGAATCGATAGATAGATGGCCACAGGGATAGCTATAGTGTGCATGCCACGGATCTGAGGGATAGGGT
>JAUUIK010015231.1:0-10342 GCA_032270385.1 Urticina crassicornis | reverse complement strand
AACGGCGAGATGTATGTTTAGTATATGTGAAATTATTGATTTTACTGAATTTGCAATTGGCGTATTTTGTTCAGTTCTATAGACAAGTACAAAATCACATTAATGTCGATCTCTTTGCGTTCTGCGAACATCACGGAAGTTTCTTGGAAGTTAAATTATCCCTGTGATGTATAAGATGGAATAAAAGTCGAGGACTGTTTAAAAAGTATGATTTGATACTGTAAAGTAAAGTCACATACCTTGATGGCGGTCAGCAAAGAAGTAAGGTAAGCTTTATTCTGGAAGGAACTTCGTTTCAAAGTAAGAATAATGAAACGAATTTTGCATACTTAATTAGGACAAACTCGAGTTTTGATTGGATGAGCGAATTAGTGATACAAAACATGGCTCGTGAAATCACAGGTGGCCAAAGCTCCGTTTCTGTGGCTTTTATATATAAGAGTTCGTAACAGTTCGATCTGAATGCCATCGATCCTGTCGAGTGTAAAGCAGAATATCGCGTTGAAAAAAATGATCTTCCACTTCTTGCTGAAAACTTATGTTAAACCTAGAATTTGTAATTTTACAACAACATCCAAATGTATCGCTTTCTGATTGGTTTCCAGCCATGTTCAATAAGAGGACCGACACATAGATGACGTCAATGAGCGCGCGCTGCTTTCAGTTGTTTGTTTTGATTGAAAAAGATGGTGAAATATTGTCGCCTTTGATGTATCTACCTTTTCGATTAGAAATAGCTTCTAGCATATACCTTGTGCTTTATATGAAAGAAATAACGAAAAATCAGGTCAGAAATTAATGTAGGTTTTGACGAGCTAAAATGATTTGAGCTGCAAAAAGATTCTTTCTTTTTCGTAGAGAACGTTCCAGAAATATAAAATGGCAATATTTGAATGCTTTTGTTGTTGTAAAAAACAAATCGCACATAGTTTTTCATTATCTGTCCTCTTATTGATCATAGATGTCGTCATAAAATGTCCAAAACTTTGCAGTGAAACCACTGGCTTCGCTCGTGGTTTCACTTGAGTTTTGAACATTTTATGACGACATCTATGATCGATAAGAAGACAGACAATGAAAAACTATGATCGATTCGTTAAATATAATAGTCATTTTCATTATCTCTTCTTGAAATGAAACTGATTGTCCGCCAGCAAACAAACAATATGTTATTTATAGAAGATGTATTGTTAAGTCTTCTTCGTGTGGGATTTATCGGCGAGAGCTTTTAAAAGTCTAAAAACTCATGGAACGAGGAAATATCGAGTTACGCGTAACAAGTTCGCTGATTGGCTAATTCTCTCGCGCTGAGTGAAATGGAATCACCAGGTGCACTTATTGAAAGTTAAGATTTAAAAATTATCCCAAAACAAACTGATCAATCCTGTGATCTGGTTCGGCCCATGGCGAAGGCGAAGAGTAATAATGTACTTCCGCTGTGCTCAGTCTAAATGAAATAAATATAAAAATTACACCTGTCTCGCTTTTACATAATCATCAAAATCTAAAATCTAAAATGTTATTGAGCTGAGCTTCTTTCTCATTTCCTTTTTTTCTCATAACCAAAATGTTGACTGATGTTGTCGTTTCTTGCGTCGAAAGCTTAAATAAAATTCTGTAATTGATGATATCGAAAAAGACATAAACCAAAAGCCCGAACAAATTAAAACAAAACCATGTCGGTCGAGTTCGCGAGAGTAAACTAGGAAGCAATCATTCAGTGCACTCAAGATGTTATGAATTTCAAGGTGAATTTCAAGATGTCAGTTGAAGCAATCAATTATGAATATACCAGAGAGATTTCTCTACAATGTTCCACCTGAATCTGTACAAATTAACTCAGGACGGCGTGATAGTTGCCACGACTTTCTGAATTGAGAGATTTAAGTGTCCAATTGTACACGACGGCATTTCATGATATCTTTAAAAGCCTTTCGAAAATTGGTACTTTGACATGCGTAGAATAACGGGTTGAGTGCAGATTCCAAAAAGTACATGATGCTCGCCATTTTTAAGCCTCTTGTACCGTATTTCTCTTTATTGTACGCTCCCAAACACAACGCGATAGCAGTAGGAAAGAAACAAACTACGTACGCTAATGTGACTGTTAGAGATACTTTAACAAGTTTTCGTTTACTACGAGCTTCTTCTTCAACTGCTATGTTCTGTGGTCCTACTTTGTTCTTAAAGTACAGCTCACGAACGATTTGAAAGTAGCAGAAACTGATGATGAAGAAAGGAATGAATATCAATATAAGAAAGCCAACCGATAAAACGTATACTGATCTGGTGAATTCGAACAGCTTTTCAATAAGTTTACAACCGGTTTTGGCAATGTCATAAAAGCCAAAGATATAGAATGGTAGGCTCAATATTATCGCACATATCCACACTGCAATAATGGCGTATTTAACGGTGTCTTCTCGTAGTCTGATCCCTGTTCTCATTGGCTTCACAACGGCGTGGTATCTCTCCACAGACAGTACAACGAGTGTGAGAATCGACACACAGCTTGCAGTGAGTGGGACATGGTAAGACATGACGAACTTGCACAGAAAATCTGCGAATGGTCCCCCCTCAAAGTGTGCGTAGGACTGAAGCAACATGAATGGAAGAAAAATCAAGTTGACGATGTCTGAGATGGCTAGATTTACCAGGAGATAATTGGTTGTGGATCGAAGAAATCGCTTTTTCCACACGGCAATTGCGACCAGTAAATTCCCTACGATGCCAAAGAGCACAATCGCCAAACCAATTGCAAAGAGAATCACGTCTTGGGTATTGTATGTTTTCACCATTATTAGCAAGTTTTGAGAAAAACAGCTTTCTTCTCAGTTGACGTATGGCTTTTATATCCTTTCCAGTAGAAGAAATGGGTTCGTCGTTTTCTGGCAATTTAGTTAAACGTTTAAAATAATTCTCGAATGAAATGTTCAAGGAAAGAAGTCCACTAACTTTCTCCAACATTTAGTGTACTGTTTCCATCTTTGACTGTCTTGATCGATTTAAAACCATCCACGATAATTTAAGACACCATCGTGTCGAGAAGGTAAAACGCTATAACTTGCACGAAAATGAATTTGTCTTTTTCCCCCACCAAATCACGTGGTCTAGCCGAGTTCTCATTGGCTGAATAAGTAAAACCAGTGACAGATCTATCATCTGTGCCAATATAAAGCACTTGTCAAAAAGACTGCTAACAATCAGAACTGAGAAGAAGCGAAATTTCTTAAGCAGCACCCTTTTGTCTGCAAAAGAAAAGGTTTTTATGTTTCATAATTGTAAAGAAAAAGTGATGTTAGCTAAGTTTAACCATTTAATTGTCACAATATATATTTGGCGGATAACAAATTTATGAACCGTCCAAAAATGATTTGACGTCCTTGATCAATTGCTTGGTTCTCAAGCTCACCTGAGGTGAATCATTCTCTGATTGGTCAATTCATTAGTGACGTAATCGACAGGTGTTCAATGCGTTTGTTAACGTCAGCATGTGAAGTAGCCTTCTTTGCAGACTCTATTTTTTTATTTTTATGCTTGGAAATCTATTTCCGAGCATAAAAAAATCGAGTCTGCAAAGAAGGCTACATGTGAAGCTAAAATTAGACTATTTAACATGAAGTAATTTGGAAATGTTGCACATTAGCTATTCTTGGCCGGTGTAGAATGAAAATGTTGAAGCAAAATAAAGGTCTGTGAATGAATTTTTGAATAATTGAGTCTGATATAAGATTATCGGTAGCATAAAACGTTTTCCACAGTACTTCCAATGAGCAAGAGCAAGATCCTTTCCGTTTTTGTACAAAAGTGAATTAGTGCGCGAGTATCAGTAAACAAACTAAGAGAGAGCAATTCATTGAGAAAATGAAGGTGGAATCTTTGTCGACTTTGTCTGATAGTGAGCGAGCGGTAGTCAAAATTGTTTCCATAAAACAAACATCGTCCGTTTTCGTGTTTGAGTAGTGGGTGAGAGGGTGCATGCATGAGCGAGTGAATAAATTAATGTGTATGAGTGGAGTAAAGTAATCTGATCGATCCGGGAGTCGGGAGTGAGTAAGTGAATGCGTTTGCCGAAAGAAAAGAAAACTGATCGATCTTATTCAGTCCAACATACATGAGTCAGTGTGCGAAGGAAAGAGTGCCAAGGTATATTGTTTTCTTCTTCAACTTTTGTTTTCACCGGCTGGCGGACAAACCGTCTTTCAAAGCAAGCTCTCTAATTTAGACCGTCAAATGCAAAACGTTAGGTCAATTCTAAAAATAAAAGGAAGATGAAATATTTAATTTCCTGCAATTATACGTTTATATATTAATCACTTTTTGGTCATTCATTAACAAACTGACAAGAGTGATGGTTTCCTGATCTTATTTAAAATTTTGTGATCCCCTTTCAAGTCATCCCTCCCTCAAAAATAATTTACCCTCCACTTGATTCCTCCCCCCCTTAAATGAATGCTCCCTTAGTTATCCTTGAACTGCCAGAAAAATGCCGCTCTAGACTGACTTCTCCCATGCGATGGAAACCTAACTCCAATTAATTAAATTAGAGCAACTGAAATTTATATAAAATTAATTCCGAATGATTTCCGAGAAATTCGCACCACAAGAAGGATATAGAGGGTTCAAGTGAATTCCAAGCGAAGAGTAGTTTTAAAAAGTAAGATACGTGATCTAGGGGGTGTTCCCATCCTCGGGGACCCAGAGCGATTTAGGGCGAGGAGGGAGGAATGGCCGGTAGGTCGGAGAGGAAGGGGAGTAAACTAACACAACGAATTACTTTAACGAAAATATTTAAGGTTGAAATAAAGTTGAAATATTACGGAATTAAAAACAGGCATTTCTATCTTTGGCAGAGGTAAGTTTTTCTCGTCATATCACTTTCATTTTCGCTTTATACATCTGCAATACCTCATATTTAGAGCAGCAAGTCAAGTTATCTCCATGAAAATCAAATAGTAATAACGTAAGATTACGGACTTTTTAAATATATTTTCCTTAGATGAATTTGATTCCGTCAATATAATAGTTTGAATCGGAAAAAGGTAGACTTAATCTGAATGAGTTTGTCGAGCAGCTGGAACTAGTCAAGGTGGCCAAGGCTTCCGGCGGTTATTTCATACACGCTCAGGTTCAAATTAAAAAACGCTCGCTTTTGATTCATTCAATATACCTCATAGAATGAATATGATTACAATTCAATTCAGTCATTGAAAATATCTAACCAGTAAACCTTGACAACGCAGGATTTTTATTAAATGACCAGTACAATAAATATCTAGCTTCTCTAGTGGAGCTGCTACTTATTTCAGTCAGTTTAAGTGATCCAGTTACGATATCAGGTAGACATAGATAGTCATTTTGCGGGTCCAACAATCTCAAATAAAAATATATTAGATTTATTTGCCAAAAAATTAAATTAAGTACTGTTCAACTTAATTTCTATAAATGTTAGGCAATATATGATACAAGCTTTGTTGCCGCAGTGACAGTGAACACATAGACCGTCAAAAACAAGTAAAATAGCACTTATCGTCCATGAGTTATCGCCCGTATACACTATGGCTGCTTAATTCAAATGCTATTATCAAAACAACAGCTATATAAAAACTCTCGTTGCAAAAATACGAGTTGCGCTGAGGATTTCAACGAATCATAAAAATAGATTCAAAGTTCTAAAGATGTAAGGGAAAATATATTTTTGAATATAAATTAGATGTTTATTAATCTAAAACAAAGAATCGGTTGAAGCTCTTTTCATGGCATCAGCAGCTGTTGCAACTTTCACATTGGACCTCGATTCGGCCCAGCTGTTTTTGTTACTCGAAAATCCTATATATTTTTCTAAATAGCACCATTATAATACCATATAAAGCTCACATTGTTTATAAATTCCCTTTTACCGAGAACTGTGTTCTGACAGATTGGTAAAATCTCATTAGGTTTCATTATAACTAATTTTCGAATCGAAATGCCATTTAACTGTAGAATGATCGATGTCGTTAGATGTTGACTTTTCGAGACTGCTGAATAAACCATATCGATTCTAAGTAATTTGATCGCAGAAAATGTTAATTAAAAACAAGTATTCATCAAGCAAGAATACAGAGATAAAAGAAGATGAGATTAATCCAATACCTGCAATACCCAAGTAGTTTTAAAATTGTTCAGAGATTATAGAAAGCCTCAGTTGGCACGAAATTATACATCAAGCGTTTCACTTGGGATTACATGATACGCAATGTCTAACAGCAGGGAGTACCAGAATACATCTATTTTCAACCAAACTGGGACAATATTCAATGAGTGTTATTATCCGTTAATTCCCGGGATTTTGCTGTGTGTGTTTGGAGTTTTTGTCTCGTTGGCAGGTATTACTTGTAACGTCATTGTCTGTCTCGTGTTTGTCGCAACACCAGCTTTAAGAACACGTTCCCAGTTCATGATTTTAAACCTGTGCGTAGCGGATCTCTTAATAGCACTTTTGGGGCTTCCTTTAGACATAGTTTGGATATGGTTGCGCTCTGTTAAGAAGGTCTGTCTTTCTGAGGGACTAATATACGCTAGAAGGTCAGTTATAAGCTTCAGTACGGCTGCTTCCATGCTTATCCTCGGATTAGTGAGTATCGAGCGTCTCATCGTTATTTTCTGGCCACTGAAGCACAAAGACATTGTCGCCACTCAAAGGTGTATTGCTCTCGTCTCATTATGTTGGATTGGGAGTATCATCTATGGCGTCTTTTCAGGCCTTGATTCTCATCGAAATGAAACCGCGATATTTGCTGTCGCTGCCACAGTCAATTGCTTCTTGCTGATCGTTTTTTGCTACTCGTGTATATTCTTCAGAATTCTGCGCCAGAACAAAGTTCGTGTTTCTCTGAACGTGCAACAGAATCAGCTCCATGCACTTGAGAAACGAATGTCCAAGACCATTGCATTGATAGTGTTCGTCTATGGCCTTTGCTATGCGCCCTATACTGTCGTGCGATTGATGTTACAGACAAACTGGCACGAACGAGAATGGTTTCTCGTTCTTGCTCTTTCTCACTCCGCCTTGGACCCAGTAATCTACTTCTTCAGATCTAATGAGTATAAAAAAGCTTTTGGGGAAATATTGCGCAAGATTTTTCCAAAGCGAAACAGAGTTCATGCTGCCGGAGCCAAATGATATTCAACTCCCTAAATCCACATGCCCCTGTTCACATTGATGGTTAATAGCGAGCTGAGCTGGATGATACTCCAACAAACTACTTAGGGTCCAATTAACATCCCTCTCAACTGCCTGCACTGTTCCAAGGGATCTTAAAAAGACGCATGCAAGACAATGAAATATCCGAACATTAAAACTGATTCAAAGACAAAAAAAAACGCTGGAACAATTAACTTGCAAGGCGTTTTTCTATTTCACATTACGAGAGATAGTAGCCTTATGTTGTTCACAGTGCAAAGACTTCAGCCTAAACAATTTTTAACCCACTTAATATTTTGCTAAATATATCTTATAGAGGATATTACACAGGAAAACGGAGATGCAAATTGTATTTTGAAATGTTGGTGAAGTATTTTCGGAGTTAGTGCAAGCAAGCATCCATGCAGGTAGTCAAGGCCTGCTCCGGGGTCTAATGTCGTCTTATGTCGCTTAATGTCGCCCTATGTTACTTATTATTTTGCCCAAAATTGCTTAATGTCGCCCATTGTCGCCCAACATTGCCTTGTGTCGCTTAATGTCGCCTTATAGTTTAATTTTTTTTCCCAAAAATGTCCTAATGTCTCCTAAAGTCGCTCAACGTCGCACTCCATTGCGGCGACATTGGCCCCCAGAGTAGGCCTTAGTCATGTAATATTCTGTTTAATAATTTCGATGAAATACCTTACTTTTTCTGAATTCCTTTTTTTTTCGTGCCACTGAAATAACTAAATGATTGATCCAATGTCATAACAATACAGCCAATCGAAAAGCTGGATTCGTGTATATCTCACTCATGTTCTGATATTCTCACTCAGTCTATTCCTGATTGTTCTGATTGGCTATATGTTTTTATGACATAGTATGATATAGCGGTGTGCAATGTAAACTGTAAAGCCTTGATTAAAATATAAACCCGAAAATCAAACCAAAAAAGCAAATTCTATGATCAGTATTTCATTGGATGACCATCACCAGCGAAGATCATATCTTACACAGAATTTAAATCGTATGTTATACACATATCAATTAGTATGAAAAGATGACGGATGAAAAAAATAAAACATAGGACCCAACAGAAAGCTGGGAAGAATGGCTAGCTCAGCATTTGTACTTATAATGATCGATTATTGTTCCACAATAGAGCATGCTTATGCAGACGAGCTTGATATCCAGGGTCTTGTTGTCCAAAGTCTGATTAATATTACAAGAAAGACCTGAAAGGATTTCGGGTTACGCACAAAGGATTCGCTGATTGGCTAATTCTCACGCGTTTGTTCTGATGGCAACTCAGCTTTGATAATCCTACGTCATCGGTTTTCGTTCGTGTCGTTTATGTTTTATCTTTGACGCCAGTCAACTTTGTTTTAGTTCCATAGGTATAGGCAGCGACGTTATCATTAGGTACAGACAACGCCAGCGTCTTCAGTGTGGGCACAGTTACTCTTTCCCCATCCCGTGTGTTTACATTCTTCAATGGACGTCTCCGATCCTGAACAGTTCACGTCATCCAGCCAGATGACTCCCGTGCCAGCACCGAAGGAAGCTGCAGTGGTGACTGATGCTGCGCTAGTGTATCCCAAACTACGACACACCACATTCCCCTCAGTTACAGTCCAATGATCGTCACACACGGTACCCCACTTGCTGTCAAAGAAAAGCTCAACTCTTCCTTCGTTGGCCGCTGGCCCAGTATTAACTAAACGTACCATTATTTTGCAACTGACGCCAATGTCTCTTTCATGGCCGCAGCTAGTGTCTCCAAATCCATCGTGCTTACATAAGCCTAGCTCTGTTTCCGTGCCATTACATACAACGTTGTCCAACATTACTTGGCCAGGATTATTTGCTTGAGGAAAATGAGCCCCCAAAAAGGAACTTCGAAGAGAGCTGTATCCTACGCTTTTACAACCAACTAGACCGGCTTCAGCGCTCCAACCTCTGTCGCAGACAGTTCCCCAAGAACCAAGGTAAAATACCTCAAATCGACCTTCGTTTATCTTGCTTCCATTAGCTAACCTATACTTCGGATTACATTCGACTCCTGCGTCTTGGCTGTGTGCGCAATTAGTGGTTCCAGGCGCGTTCATAGAGCACGATCCAAGTCGTGTTTCGGTACCTTGACAAATGACTTCATCTAGTAAGATAGGAACGCTTCCTGCACCGAAGTGAGCTTGGGAGTATTTGGCCCGGGCATCCGGAAAGCCGAGGAATCTGCATAATACATTTGCACCGTTCAGAGACCAGTTGTCGTCGCACATCGTTCCCCATGCGTTGTTATACAGCACTTCTACACGGCCCTCACGGGGATGGATTCCATTGACTAATCTATAAGTGGCTGTTGAGAAAGAAACAAAAAAATGAATAAGGCATAGTTAAAATGGAAATGGTAAGCAGGGTTGGCATAGCGGTGAGATCGCACGCATCTCACCACAAGGCACGGGTTCGATTCCCAGAGCGGCGTCCACGAGGTGATGCATGGTCTGTTGTCAACATGGGAACAATGGGTGACGTAGCGCTCGCCTCTCACCACTATTCCCCGGGTTCGATAACCGGACTGGGCGTCATATTGGAGTAGAGTTGTCGGTTGGTTCTCTCCCTTGCTTCGAGGGTTTTTCTCTGTGTTCTCCGGTTTTCCTTTCTCAACATTTCCTCGACATTTCACAAATTCCAATTCGATCAGGAATATCGAGGACCATCTGAAAGTTATTAGGTAACGATCTGATCCTCGTAAAAAAATGTTTTCAAAAGCTGCACATTTCTTGTCCTGAAACGAATAAGCCGCAAGCAGGGTGATGTCGTGCGTGGTATCTGCACAATATACCAGATCGAATCCCCTTCGTAGCTTCTCTTATTATCTTAATTCAAACCATTATCTTGTTACTTTCAAAGGAGTTAAAACATTTGAATAAGAAAAAGAATACGAAAAGGAGTCTTGGTATCTTTTTCCTGTTGCTTTATGAAATGTTTTACGTTTCAACCGAGCCTATTACACCAGTTATTTTTTATTTGTGAAAATATTACGTGTATACACCGATACGAAATATGGCGACCAATTTGTATAGGTAATCGTATGGGGCCGAGTAAAATTAAGGATTAATTTCAAAAGTGTTTTCAAAGTTTTGAAATTGCCCGAGTCGCGAAGCGACAAGGGCAATT
>JAUUIK010015120.1:0-10342 GCA_032270385.1 Urticina crassicornis | reverse complement strand
ACATCCATTGAAGTACTTGGATCAAATGAATGGTTATTATTAATAACGTATAATATATCCAGTGAAGTAATTTAGGGGGCCAACCCCCTCCCCACCCACCCCTTTCAAGGGGATGGTGATCATTATGACATCACTAAAGGCTCTGTTGCAAGAACTCAACAGAAAGCAAAAATTAGGCATAAAACGTTTTAGCTTATTTAAAAATAAGCTTACCCCTGTTTACTTGCAAGCAACCTTTTCCACTCGGAATTCTAATTATGTCTTAAGAGATTCTGAAAACAAAGTGTCTCGCACATTTTAAGAGAGACATTGACAAGTTGTTTTCGTTATCTGACTCCCACACAGCAAACATGGGAAGCATGGGTGGCGTAGCGGCAAGACGCTCGCATTTCACACTGTGATCTCGGGTTTGATTCCCGGACTCGGCGTCATATGTGAGTTGAGTTTGTTGTTGATTCTCTCCCTTGCTTCGAGGGTTTTTTTCCGTGTTCTCCGGTTTTCCTCCTTCCACAAAAACCAACATTCATTCGATCTTAGCTGTGCTCTGTGATCAGACATGAGTCGTATGGTGGCAGCATAGTGCGCCATTTCTAAATTCCAATTCAATCATGAACGAGGGCCACAAGTTTATCAGCTCATACAGCTGTCATGTGCTACCCTCGTAAAACAAAGTTGATTTGTTATTACTATTTATAAACACGTTAACCAGTTATATGCATTTTATTGTATGTAATTCACCGATTGACCCCTAGCCATCACGTTCGGACATTGTTCAGAAGTTGCCGTATACGATCTTACTAACTTTTGAACGAAATATCAACTTGTTTTATGTACTTACTTCTCTAAATAACACCAAAAATTCGTTTTTTAACTACAGAAAGAAGTTATCCTATTGTTAAAAATATTGTTAAAAATATTCCCTTGGTTTTCAAAATCTTGAGAACCTCACGTGACTCGGAACACGATTAAGAACGGCAACTCATAGACGCTCTCTCCCCGTCTTTCCCCGCAGGGGGGAGGGGTGAGAAGCGGCTGTACACAGGCTACATAGCCCTGGACTCACAGGAGCCAAAGAACATTCATGTTCTTTTGAAGTTCTTACCTTTTTTGTAGATTTGAGGATAGTACATGAAAGGGAACGTTAACTGTTGTCCTTCACGTGGAACGATACATCGATGTGATAATATGGCGGGTTTACAAAGAGATACTGCATCACCTAAACACTTTAGTATGGCTTCTTCTACCACTCGACCCAGTCTGAAAATAACAAAACCTTGTTTTAAGGGCGCTAAGGGAGAATAGAGAGGTGCCTAATTTTTGTGATCAGCGGTATTCCACTAGACTCCTCTCCAGTCTCCATTAGAGACTCTGCGGAGGAAGAGAACCATGATCCCACAAAGCAATATCTATCTAGCAAATTTATTATTTCAAGTGATGTAGACCAGAGGGATTCTGATTAAACCACAATGCCTTTAATTAGCGCGCTCAAACCCAAACACAGAATGTAAAAATTAGTGTAATTAAAGGATGTACGACGCAATTTCTCTTATAACTACTCGCAACCAACGCCTTTGCATGCGGGACAAGTTGCGGGAAAAGTAGAACAAACTTTTGTTATGCTAGTTAATAAGGCAACTTGCACTTGAGATCACGTGACACAGTTTCCTTGAAACAAAGTGCGACCGTACAAGGGAACACGACGACAAAACTAGTGTCATAAAACCATAAAATAATAGCCATTTGAAAACTCGTAATTTTACAAAGAACCTATGGTGAATAGCAAAGCTTGCCATCCAAGCTGTCGGCCGTACATTTACTGTTAATTTTAAAGATTTAAAAAAATATATAGCTACCGGCTTTGTTTTAAAATCAGTGTAACCAAACTCGGCATAAATTATTTATTATATATACTCTCTTGATTCCTGATGATGATTTTATAGCTACACGTTTTGGAAAAAGTGTGTCAACGTGACCTGTTGGTGCAAGTCGCCTATTGATCTCTTTTTTCGTCACAGGGCGAGGAAATGATCATCGTACCAACCCTGACACAGGGTAACCATAATTCAGGGTAGGTTACTAACCTCTTCTCGTGTTCTTCTATAAGTGAAGGTAGCTCAGGATAGGGACGTGCAGCAAACTGACGAGCAGTGTGACCAGACTTGGACTCTACCCTCGTGTCCACGCCATTTTTCAGAAGAACTTCAATAACGTCAGTATGACCTTTCTTACAAGCCTAAACCAACCAATCACAAGTGGGTCAAATATGGGAATGTGGCCTCGTTCGCAGGCATCTCTCTGCATATATCTCTTTATGTCTCTATGGGCGATGGGCTTCCTGTGGCAAATGGCAGAGGGGGATTGAGGCGAGGAGGGGGAAAAAGAGGGGAGGGGAAGAGTCCTCCTTGGTAAATTCCGGTTAACCACAGGTATACCGCAAAGAGATACAGAGGGAGATAAACAGAGATGCGCCTGCGGACGAGGCTACCAGGAATGAACCCTTTTCGATTTCACAAATCATCAACGTATTACAGACTGTTTCCGCAGGGTTGCGCAACGGCTAAACTTTCGAAAATTATAATCAAACATTTGTCAACATTTTTGGAACCAGCAATACTGGTCTGTTTAGTGCTCCATGTTGACTGCAATCGTCATAAGTTCTCGCTCTTCGCGCTAGGTCAGATCAGAAGAGGAGGCTCCTGGGCCAAAGCTGGTAAAATTGCATACCTTCATTAATGCCGTCTCGCCTGCAATCTGTTGTCTGTTGAGGTCAGCACCACAAAGCAGAAGAACATGCGCTGTCTCGGGATATCCCTTTAAATATACAGAAATAGTGAAAATTACATTAGATGGACATACCTGACACACTTCATACCCTTCTCTTTCTATCTTCTCTATTAGTCCTTTATTCGTGGAGTTATAAGTAAATCCAGATGTGAGAGCAGGGGATAACAATAACACAGAACGGTGGTATACATGGTCATACCGTACATATTGACCAAGCGTCAGGTCGGGATAGGAGGATATTGGTCGAGCCAAAGGCGTGGTCTATATAAACGCAAAAAAGGGCGAGACCAATATCCACGTATCAATATTGACCGTACGGCCCCGCGCGCGCTGCTATCAAAAACCATACAGAAAAGTCACGTGATGGGGCATATACGTGTTTTTGAACTGGTCCGGAAATAGCCGTATGCGGCCCGCTATGCCAGCTCGGTTGCTTTTTTTCCCGTTTGTTTTCTACTAGGCTTGGTAGCTATTTCTTTTCTTTTTCTTTTCAATCATTAAAAGTGAGAGTCCATATTTCATTTGCACTCACTATAAAAGCGTGCCAAAAATATGTGTCATATATGGTCATATGATAAATGGGAGGGCCGGACGGGAAAAGTTTTCTTTCTCGGTCATTCTGTACGAACCTCGCTGCGGTCGGTCTGTACAGCCATGACCTCGAGTCAAATATTTTTCCGTCCGGCCCTCCCACTCTGTCAATAAGTACATAATACTATAATGGCAGAAAAATGGAATGCACGATTCGGCCGTTCAGAGGACCGTTCAGATTTCTTCATATTCAATCGGACCAGCTTACCATAGAATACTGAATGTAGTGGTAGTGTGTGTGAGTGAAAAGTGTCCCCAATTAGTGCGAAAGCGCTAGAACGACTAGACACTTACATAAGGAGATGTATTTATACCTGTTCGCACGCGTGCATTAGGGCTGTCATTCCATTCTTCTGACGAGCATCAACGTCAGCTTTTCTTCTCATTAACAGTTCAACCACTCGATCTTGTCCTGAAGCAGCTGCCAACATGAGCAACGTCATTCCTGACGCTCCGTCCAACGTGTCCAGCTCCAGTCCACCAGCAAGAGCCGCTCTCACGGTCGCTTCATCGCCTTCTAGTATGGCAGATTTGACTGAAGCTATAAATGCATAAATATAGATCAAATACCGTCAAATGTATGACCAGCAAATCTTCTGATTAAGATTAAGATCAGAAGAATCTTAGCACGCTTTTCAAGTTGAACCGAAAGTCGTTTTTCTCCAATTCATTTGATAATGTTTGAATATATAATGAAAATATGCAGGTTTTTCTTACTGAAAGGAACATCAAGAGGCTCGACAGGAGGCGAAGGAATGTAGCGTAGATTAATGTCATCATCCTAGAAGAATTATAATATACTTACATTAGGGTTTTGATCATTGATTTATGTAAAAGGGGCTTTCAAAATAGTAAAAAGAAAATAGTATTAAAATTAATAGAACGAAAATACAGGGTTGTGGCATAATAAGGCTGAGTTGATGATGATGAGGAGGAGTTGGAGGAGGAGTTAAAGGCGGGAGAGTTGGAGGAGGAGAAGTTGGAGGAGGAGGAGGAGGCGGAGGAGGAGGCGGAGGAGGCGGAGGAGGAGGCGGAGGAGGAGTTGGAGGAGGAGGAGAGTGTTAGTAAAATAATAATAAAAAATAAAAAATAATATTTACCCACGTAATACTTAAGAGCATAGAGAGCTCTTTGACGTAAGAGCTCAGCTCGTTTAAAACGTGCACGTGCATTCCGAAATCGAATTGGATTTTAGAAATGTTGATTTTTTACGGAGGGAGGAAAACCGGAGGACCCGGAGAAAAACCCTCGTGGCAAGGGAGAGAACCAACAAACAACTCAACTCACATGGAGTACGTATAATAGAACATATAGAAGCTAAGACCGAAGGGGTTAATGGGAAATCAGTTAATGAGACACATATTATTCAAATTTGTTTTTGTAGTCGTAAAATCATAAATCTTTTTATTTAACGTCGTGATACGGGGAGTCGTTGCCGAGTCTCCCTAGCCAGAGGCTAACGATTATGTATACGACACACTCACACACACTACCACTACATTCAGTATTCTATGCACACAACGCTCGAGCTTACATGTTGATTTTTAAGGAAAAATCATCAAATACGTCTTCGGCATGTTGTTGTCTTTTAATAATGTAATTATAATAATGAATACCTATTTTTTACCAGAACCCTCTTCGGTCTTAGCTTCTATATTCTTTCATTTTGAACACGACAACGATTTTTCAATTAGGTATATACTAGTTCCTTATCACCCATGATGCATTTTTTTTGGTTCATTTATCAGCAGTATGGAAGGGCACTTTGCATAAATACAATAGTTTTTCATCTCTCATTCGACAATAACCTCTTTTCGAAATCGAAACATACCGCTGTGTTGACTGACTACAGACTCATTTGTACAGGGTTAGCCTCGTTTATCGGAGTAAATTATTCGCAAATACCAACAGAAAAGTAAAGAATGCACAACCATAACAATACAAACACTTTTAAATTCGACGGGCTTTCACTAGTACATATGAATAATTTAATCATAAACGATGCTAACCCTGTACAAATAAGACCGTAGTCAGTCAACACAGCGGTATGTTTCGAATTCGAAAAGGATCTATTCCATATGCAATAAAGCACTCATACAAAGTGCCCTTCAAAACCTCTGAATTAAATTAATATGCTAATATATTTTAAATAACCACCTCGTCTTGTAACAGCTTTTCCAAAGGAAAATCTTCCAGTTCGAAATCAAAGTCTTCTTCTTCGTCATCGATGGACATGTCCTCTTCCTCTCTACCAGACTAAAAATCACAAAAACGAATTTAAAACCAGTAGTTTATTTCTATAGATAACCAATTCAAAACAATACTAAATAGCTCGACCAGCTGAACAACCAACTGTCATTAGGGGTTCTCTTATTTTACTGAAACAGACTGACGAATCCAGTCAAATCACATCTGGCTTGAAATAGAATATAAATAATATACGACCAATAAAAAAACATAATCTAATATATTAAAAGAAAATATATAAATTCAGATCAAAAACATAACATAAATTTAATATATTATAAGAAAATATAAAAATCCCGGTCAAAATGAAATATTAAAAAAATCCCCGGTCAAAAGCATAAAATATAAAGAAAATATAAAAATCCCGCTAAAAAATAACAAACTAAATATAATATGATAAAATGTAAAAACATGAATTTTAAATATTTAAATTAAATATTATTGTTTTGAAAAAAAAACTTCATACTTACGAAAGGATCCTTGTGGTTTGTTTCGGCGATAGAGGACTTTCTTTTCAGATGTTCGTCAAACTCCTTTTCCTTATCCCCTTCGTTTATAATCAAGCCTATCAAGTCTCCACTAGTCAAACCCGAAAAATTTGCATTTACAATCGAGCTCTTCCTCGTCGATTCTTCCTTTGCGTTTTCCAACGAAGAACCACTTATTTCTGTACTCGTTACTCGAGAAAGTGTGCTCGATTTTTTTCCCGCAGAAAGAGAATTTTTCTTTTTATTCAATTTAGCTTGCTTGTTCATTTTCGTCTTTTTTGTCGACTCTAACGAGTTCTTTTCCCGGTGTTCTGGAAGATGTAAATTTGAATGTTCTAGAATTAAAATATTCGGCTCTGAGAGTTTTTTTCTCTTAAGGCTTTTCCCAGCAGATGTTTTTTCATGAATAATATTTGAATCCTTTCTTGTTTTTCCACGTCCAGGTTTTATTTCATCGTCAACAATACAACCTGCTACTGTGCGGCTGTGTTTTTGTAAGTTATGCTTGGATTTCACTGCTGTAATTTGGTCGCCCTGGATACCAGAAAAGCTTGTAACATCGTCTATCCTATTCTGAATATCTAATGATTCGAGAGTCGGGTAAGAATTTACCGTTTTTATACTGGAAATATCTGTAGAAATGGAATTCTCAGACGCTTTGGTATTTTGTACGTCGAGAACACAGTCATCTAAGTTCTTTTTCTTATCGTTCTGAGTCATGCTTTTTTCTGTCTTCGAAGAGGTGCGAACGCTACTACAGATAACATCACAATCTTCTGGTTTATCAGCTTGCTTTTCTTCAACGTCTATGTTTCCTGCCTTCTGTTCTGTCTCGCAATTGTCAGCATGTTTCTTTTTAATTACGTTCTCAATCTCTTCGTCCTTTGATTTACTGTCATCAATAACGTTAGAATTCTGTTCGTAGCTGGTCGTTGTTTGTACATCAATTAATCCTTGTAATTTATTGCTCTTATTCTCAGTTATTCTGTCTTTTCTTTCACTTCCAGTTCCAGTTTCCTGTTGTGCAATTTCTCTTTCATTCTCATTATCAATTTCCTTCAACTTAAGTTCATTTCCCGATTCTCCTTGCAATCCCAATGTTGGATTATCCAAATCCCCTGACCTTCCCTCTACTGCAAAATGCGCAATATCCTGTTCAGGTTCCTTTGGCTTCGCCGTTGCCAAGTTCAACGATTCGCCACCTTTTCCTTCACGACTTTTAGCAGCGAGAATGCGTAAGTTTTTCAGCACTCTTGTAGTGCTTTCTGACGTAAATACTTTCTTGGGGATGTCTGTTGGAGAAGGTACGGACTCTTGGCGGTTGAAAGTCTGTTTACTTTCTTCTACTTCCTTCGGGTAAGATTCATCACAAGACAAGGATTCTGAGTCAGAATACCTACATTTTGGCCCTTCAATTTTTCCCTGAACTAACTCCTCAAGGTTTGTCGAATCCACAATATCCATACTTTCAGTTTGTGTTATATCGTTCAAATTCTCATCTACCGTGGATTTGTCCTCAGGGGACATCATTGAGTTCTGCTTTTTCTCTTCAAGTACAGGCTTATTGTTTTCCAAAGAAAACGCCAGCGACGTCGACAAACGTTCCTCGGAGTCGTGTGTCTCAGCTGCAGATAAGTCGAGACTAGAATTTTCTACCGACAAGCGATTCACGACCTCAGAATTGTATATATTTGGCGGTTGCTCAGCTGTCATTTTGGTTGCTCCTGTAGTTATCTTCTCTGACGTTTCATCGATAGTTGAAGCAATTTTGTCAACATTTCTATCTGTGGAAATATCAGGAGAAACCTCTTCTGAATCTAAAGATTTGCCATCACTAATTTCTACAACTGTTCCATCCTGGCTTACGTTGTCTTTCTTTGCTATCTTGTACATAATTCCTTTTAACTTCGTTATAGTTGGACAAACATCATCAAGTTGTGTGTTCTCACTCAGGAGTCCCGTTGTTTTCGCTTCAACTAAGTTATCAATTTCTGGGTCGTTCAAATCACTTTCAATTGCTTTCGAATCTCCTAGCTCGGTCATTCTTTCTTTCAGCTTCTGGAGCTGTGTTTTTTCCTGAACTTGTTCATCACTTTCTCGGTATTTTCCACGTTCCTCGCCACTGTCCTCTCCTTTTGCTCTTGGAGACTCCAAGTCGTCATCTTTGGTATATCGTATGCGTCTTTTTCCCTTCTTTTTCAATGAAAGTTCAAAGCGATTTTTTCTCCTTAACGGAGAATCAAATACATCAGGTGAGCGAACACTTTCCCTCGCACTAAGAGAACTCCCGGTTTTTCCTTCATCATTTGTTACATCAAATGTATAAACTATAGGTTTCTGGTATGCAATTTCCGGACTTAAAACTAAGGAATTCTCTTCATTAGACTTTGATATAGTTTTGGGTTCATTGGCGAGTCCTTCCTCCACCTCTCTTTGATTGTTTGTGCTTTGTGAATCTGTATCACTCAAAGATTTGTCCACATCTGTTGGTGACAATCTAGAGTCTTTACCGACAGTGACTTTGTCAAGACTTAGGTCTACTTGGGATTCGACAATATCGCTGCGGGGGGTACTCTGACTAGAGTTGGACGTCTGAGAGCAGCTTCGTGGTATGACAGGACTCAAGTCACGTGACACTCTCCAGCGTGGCGACTTTTGGACGCGAGAGGAAGCTTCAGCTTCGTTGTCATCTGAATCACTAAGAAGAGAAATAACTTCAACCTGACATTTTCTTTTGCTCGCTGTTTTCTTTTTACTCGACATTTCCTGAGGCGAAGAATCGATGGCCTCGATATCAGTCTCATTGAAAGACTCTTGCGAAGAAACATTGATGACGTCCGTGGCGCTCTCCGTGCTGTGATTCAATACGTCACTTCCGCTACGAGATGACTTTCTTGAGCTTTGACTAAAGACGTCATTATCAGACGACGTGACGTCACTTCCTGTTTGAGATGACAAGAAATTCGACTTGCTTGAGGTATGGCTCAATACGTCATGCTCCACTAACGTGACGTCACTTCCTCCATGGGATGACGACTCGGACTGCCTTCGAACATCTCGGCTTTTGTTCAGACACATAGCTAGTTCTTTGCTTGCTTGCCTAGTGAATCCAAGAGGTTCTATATCCCCAAGGGAACCAGAAGTCTTCGCAGCCTGCTGTTCACCTTCTGACATTATTCGGTAACGACGATTCTGTTGTAAAAAAATTGAAATACTTAAGCTTATGGGAGGTTTTATGGAATCTTTTTTTAACGTCAAAGTCTGACAACTGGCCGTCAAACCGTCAATTTGTTTTGCGCAAAAACACACTTTTAACATCGATATAAGCCCTCTAGCATTCCTAATTGCTTACTAAACTGTGTAAATTCTTGATAAACACGTATTACTAAATATCTAATTACTTGAAGCAAAACGAACGGATTTTAAAAGTACGTCCCCTCTTAGTAAGTTAAAAAAAAGATGCCCCTCACCATTGCCTCCCAGCACCCCTGTCCCCCAGCACCCAGCACCCCTGTCCCCCCTCCACATAATTAATGACCTAAATACCGAGCTGACTTCCTTGTACCGACTTCTTTCCTTCCGGCCTTCCTTTCACGTAAAATTTCCCTTTACAAATCCCCCTACATGGTCTTATCTCCGACCGGCGTCAGATCCCATACGTCGAAAGCGACTAGACAGACAAAATAGGAGATATTGTCCAAATAGAAGGTCGCAGTGTTTGTAAACCTTGTTTATCTGATGCTAATGAGCCAAACCAACTTCACAATACATGTTGCACTTTGCTTTGATTTACGAGCCAATCGATCTCTGGTTGGCATTTTACGTAACAATGGTTTACGTCACGGTGCGCCATTCTATACAAAGGCCGATAGTACATGACCACTCGCGCTCTCTCAAAGAAAGATACTGAAGTCCAAATAAATTACAGTTGTTGACGAACGGTGTGGCATTGCGCGTAACACGTTTCCACGTCTCGCACGTTCAAGTCAAATATTTTGTGAATAATAACACACGACAACATACAACGGAGAAAATTATAGAAAAACATTTTGGAAAACAATAGAAATTCATGATTAATGATTAATAAGGTTACAAATATTTTATTTTTGATCCTTAATTAGTAATAATGAAGTGTTTGCAGCGGCCACAACAAAAGAATTACAGGTTTTACTTTAACCAGCTGTGACACTTGCGTGTTACAACCAGTGCAGTGTGTTACAACCAGTGCAGTG
>JAUUIK010014676.1:0-10355 GCA_032270385.1 Urticina crassicornis | reverse complement strand
AATGAAAGCAATGGTGTTTTCAATAACTGATGAACTAAGGTATATCCATGGCCACGCCTTTTTTCATAGGGTGTATAAAAGCCACATAATTGAGCTTGGGCTACCTGTGGTGTTGTACAGGATGGGTTACCTGTGGTTTTAGATGCTGTCTGAAATAAACTAGTTTGTCTGGGTTTCTCAACAGGATCTACTATATTTTTTAGTTCTTTTACTTTTGTACGTCCTCGCTGTTTGAATACCCCAGTGATGGCGATGCTCTTCTCAAAAGGTTTCTCATCATGTCTTCGAAGTTCCACTCGTGTTGGCGCTCTGATGCGCAGAACGTTGAGTATAGAACCCTGCCAAAAACTCAACTTCATCGATGGACATCGGTGCGATCCCTGCACTGAAGAAGGACCAGGCGAGATAATAATCACAGAGCCCGCTACAGGGCACGTACTATGCGAGGCAAAAGGTTCAGGTAAAGAGGAAGTTCACCGAGCTGTACGGTCAGCTGTGAGTGCGTTCAAAGGCTGGTCTGCTATGAGTGGTAGCGAGAGAGGAAGGGTTTTGCACACAGCGTCTCGAATAGTACGAAGTAGAAAGGATGACATAGCGACATTAGAGGTTAAAGATAATGGTATGTATATGTGACGATAAACCAGTTTTAGTGTCATGATTTACGTGAATTACAAACAGTTCTATATTCTCAACAGGTAAGCCCTACCATGAAGCTTGCTGGGATATTGATAATGTTGCTGATGTATTGGAGTATTATTCTGGTGTTGCGCCAACACTGGTTGGAGAGCATATACAACTGCCTAATGGTTCTTTTGCATATACCAGAAGAGAGGCCTTAGGTGTTGTTGGAGGTTAGTGTTAATCTATCATCAGATAGGCGAACAGGTCATTGCTATTGCTGGGTTGCCTGTGCTGAAATATTTATGAGAATGTGTGAGATTTAGGGTAGATAGACACTAGACTTTCTCAACGATAAGTGAGCAAAGAGTTCCTTTTGAATGAACTTTCGAGAGCTTGTGATTTGTTTTTAAATGAATAAAAAACAAGTAAAAACACAAGTTACCAGAAATAAACTTGCATTGACTTGCAGTTGCAGGGGGCCTAATAAGTTACTAAATTGCAAAAAAAAAATAGATTAAAAGGAATATCGTTATCAATTTTTCAGCAATCGGAGCATGGAACTTTCCTGGCCAAATTGCTTCATGGAAGATTGGCCCAGCACTGGCCTGTGGTAACACAGTGGTATTTAAGCCCTCGCCTTTGACCCCCCTGACAGCAGTTGTATTAGCTGAAATCATAACTGAAGCAGGTGCACCCCCTGGTGCTGTTAATGTTGTCCAGGGGGATGCATACACAGGTCAATTACTATGCACACATGATGATGTGGCAAAGGTTTCCTTCACTGGGTCAGTGCCAACAGGAAAAAAAGTGAGTATGCATATGTATTGTATATTGTTTAATTATACTTAGTTAAAGCTGTATGCATTGCACTAACCTGCGATCCATCTCCAGTTCCCTTGTTTGACGTCATTCCCTGAGGAATCCCACTCCTTGGAATGATGGCTGTCAAGTGAGAGAACTAGGGCTTGATCGCTGGCTAGTATTACATATTCCTGGGGAGAGGGGACAGGAGAATTTTTCATACTTTGTCAATCTTTTATTTATTCCCCCAGAATTAAGCTTATTATTTTAGCATCCTCCCTCTAACATTTATAAAAATATAACCCTTTAGCATATACTACTTTAATTAATTTCAAGAACCATTTATTGCACCTACCCCCCCCCCCTCCACCCCTTTACTCCTCCCTCCTGTAGTATAAACAAGGAATGCAAGCAAACAAGCAAACTGTTGTCTCAAGTCAAGTTTTTCAAGCTTTATTCCCAATATTTTCTCATTTTTGTAGATAATGGCAGCATGTTCAGAAGGTATCAAGCAAGTTACCCTAGAACTTGGTGGAAAATCCCCTCTAATTATCTTTGATGATGCTGATATTGATAATGCTGTGAGCGGTGCCTTGATGGCTAATTTCTTGAGCCAGGGACAGGTACATAGTTAGATTTTCTTTCAAACCATTTCTATCCCAATTTTTGATTGGTTGAGAGGGCTGTGCTGCAAATAAGGGATTTGACATCATGTTTCCTTGGAATATTGTCAGTCAAGTAGAATGAAATGGGCATTTGTTGTTTGACTGTGTCAGAGTATTAAGTACATATTTGTATTCTTGGGTTGCCTGTGGTTTTTGTGCAGGCACATGCTGGATCGTTTCGTTATAGAATAAAGTCTTAACACACATTCAATCCTGTCATAATTCTTAACAGACTGTATAGGTGGGCGCTTATAAATGGTTCTCACAGCAGAACAATAAAATATTTTTTCACGAAAATAGATTGCACTTCCAAGAGGAGAAAAAATCTATTGTTTTGTACAACTTGATAGTCTCTATGCCAACCAACATTCACAACAGATATTCAACCTTGATGGTTTGGTTTAACAGCCAATCGATCTCTGGTTGGGATTTCACATAAGGCTTACATCGCACTGCAATCTTCTGACTGAGGAATCACACACTTTAATCCATATTTCATATTTTTTTATATATTTTGTTTGACTACATAATTGCAGCATCTGTTAATTGTTCTAGGTATGCTCCAATGGTACTCGTGTGTTTGTAGAGGAGTCTATCAAGGACAGGTTCCTAGAGCGCGTCGTAGAAAGAACCAAGAACATTCGTGTTGGTAATCCCATGGATCCTAACACTCAAATGGGTGCTCTCATCTCTGGAAATCATTTCCAAAAAGTTCTGGATTACGTGAAGATTGGCAAGGAAGAGGTATTTACTGAATATGCTAGCTGAGTCAAACAAAACATCCTTGGCGTTTTTTCTAGTTACACAAATAATAAAAATAAATAAAAGGGAGGTTTTATCGTGACGTAGTGGCCGTCCAAACTTGCAAAATGTTCAAAATCTGTTGGTTTTGCCTCAAGTAACTAGGTAAGATCTGTGTTTATCAAGAATTTATTAAAACAGTTTAGAGGTTATTTAGGAAGTCTAAAGGGTTTATCTCGATGTTAAAAGTGTGTTTTTTCACGGTTTGACGGCCAGTCATCATGCAGATTTTGACGTTATATATAACCTCCCATGAAAGAATGAACGAACAAATGAATGAACAGATGGATGGATGGAAGGAAGGACGGACTATTACATGGATGAGTGAATGAACGAAAACAGAACGAAAAAATGAATAAATGAATGAATGAACAAACAGATCGATGGAAGGAAGGAAGGATGGATAAGTACATGGATAAGTGAATGGACGAAAAAGCTGGTACTATTGAGGTTTCATTGTTTTTTATACAATTTATATTTGGAAATCTTTCCTTTTTTTTTTGTTTCAAGTTCCATGAAGTAAATAATTATCTATCAATCCACAGGGAGCCCAGGTTCTGTGTGGTGGTGAGCCGTTCAAAGTCACCGACGCAACGTTTAGTGGCGGTTTTTACATGTCTCCATGTGTAATGTCTGAATGTACAGATGACATGAGGGTCGTCAAAGAAGAAATCTTTGGTCCTGTTATGACAGTACTCTCGTTCAAATCTGAAGAAGAAGCCATTGAAAGAGCTAATAAAACCAACTTTGGCTTGGCTGGTGGAGTATTTACAAAGTAAGCAGTGCATTTTCAGCCGCCTCCTCCTCCTCCTCACCACCACCACCACCATCGTCATCATCATTATTTTTATTATTGCATGGCAAACACAGTCTTGAAAAATTCTCGAATTTTAGAGAGAGCCTTGAAAATTCCTTGAATTTCAAAAATCATTGAAAAGTCATTGAATTTCTGTATGTTTGCATTCATTTATTTTAGTCCTTTCCATTTTTTCTTCCAATCTTTAAGCTTTCATCCTTTTTTTCCGTGTCTTTCATCTCTGCGAATTTTCCATATTTTCACTATTCATGCGCAATCTGCTCTATTTGTTGTGTATCTGAAAATCTGAAAATTATCTGCGTGATAACGATGTTACGCTCGTAAAACAAGGTGAATTTATATGTTATTTATTTTTTTATTTATTAACGTGCATTTTCTTTTCACAGGGACTTGGTGCGCGCACATCGAGTCACCGCTAACCTTCAAGCTGGTATTTGCTGGATCAACTCTTTTAACCTCACCCCAGCCGAGGTACCTTTTGGTGGATACAAAATGTCAGGAATCGGTCGCGAGGGTGGCCGAGCGGCTGTCGAATACTACACACAACTCAAAACCATTTACGTAGAGATGGGCGGTGTGGAAGCACCTTTCTAGCTTTGAAAACCCCGATCGAGTACTTACAATAGTTTATTAATGAACTTCTAGCGCATTGAATTTCTAAAAAAATCTGATATAGGTAGGAATATGCTTTTATGGTTAAGGGACGCTCCTAGTAATGGGCTTCTGTTTTTAACGGCAATCAGTTTTCGTACAATTTTTCGAAAAGTCGTTAGTAATGGTCACGTATAACGTCACCTTTATGTGATGACTAGTACTTTTATATTCGGAGCGAACTTAATCCAAAGTCTTTATATTTTTTCACAAGTAAATCAACAAAATTAATATGGAATATGAATAAGCAGATAAATATTTCCAATATATTAATATTAGCTTGGGTGGCCGGGAAGGGTTTGGGGGTGGGGAGGGGGCTATAAATAGACATATGTCCTCATAGATGCATGAAATGGTGTGTAACTACATAGAGTAGGGGGAGATTTAGAACGAAAAAGAAGCGGAAGGAAAATAGAGGTTTAAAGTTCTACGTCTTTTAAAACTGTTGTTTTTAGCATACGCAACAACTGCTGATTTGTAAATCAACAGAAAGAGAAACCGCTTAGGACATTTGATCCCAAATAATGATTACGAATATATATGCACTGGAGTTTATTTTATAAACACTATCTGTCATTTACAAATATACTAAAATATATTAACAGAAAAAAAGGGATATCGGAAAAATGATTGGAGATGGTGTGACATGCAGAGTTCACTTTACATATTTGAACCGAGAGTCAAGACGGATATTTCATGAGAAAGAAATAATTATAAACAGATTAAGCATATTTAATGACAGGATTAAAAAAATACTTAAAACAGATTAGAAAGGACTATCGAAGCAGCTACAACTGCTGACTTAACTGAATTGATTGGAGTGTCCAGTGCTATTATAAATACATTTACATTAACAATATTAAACAGTTATATTCAAGTATTTTCGTAACACTCTATCTCGAGCGTTCATGGACCCTCATAAATGTACTAATCATATGCAGATGCATCCTTAGCCTCCCTTGTGTGCGTGATAACAAAAGATGTGTTAAATGAACCCATCGTTTCATTGCGTCATTGTGAGGCTTAGAATGTATCTGCATATCATTTGTGCATTTATGCAAAGAGTCTATACTTGAAATTTAAACCTCTACATTCTATTTACATTTATGACAAAAGCTATTAGGAAGGCAGGGATTGAAGTATTACATCTGGAGGTGCACTTTGCTGGTTTTCCTTCACTCTTCTTAAATCACTCTCCGATCCTCGTGATGCTATCTCTCCAAGGAAAACACGTTCATCTACACGTCCATGCTGCCCTTCATCGAATTCATTGATTTTCGTATATCCAGACATGCATTGTTCAATCCATTTGAGATAGTCAACATGTTGTGTCCCTCCAAGGTCTTCAGGTATGCACGTGGCAGGTAGGCATTCCTTGAGCTTGGAACGCGTGACTATCTCTATCCCCTCCCGTTGCTTGTCACGCAATCCTAATAATCGCATTTCTGGTTCAAACCAGAAAGGCGCTGAGATGACCAACATTCGCCTGAGTCGCACTGGGTAGGCTGTCTGTGAATTAAGAGTACAATCTTATTAGTGGCCTGGTATAAGATGTTCTAGGTTTGGCCATGTGGCCCGGGTCCGATTTCCAGACTTGGTTCTCTTCCTTGTTATTTCTAAAGGTTTTTTTCCGGTTTTCTACCCTCCGCAAAAATCAACATTTCCAAATTCAAATTAGACAAGAAGTCAAGCAGGGTTCGTACGGGTTTTGGAAAGTCTTGGAAAGTTTTTGAAATTGATAATGCATTTTTCCAGGACCTGGAAAGTTTTGGAAAATTGATTTTTGGTCCACTAGGCTGTGGAAAAGTTATGGATTTTTTGTAGCTTGTCTAGCTTATACCTTGCAAAGAATTGTTTTCGTTGTAAAGCGCTGAAGATTTTTTTTGTCAACACTGTACGTTGGTGTACGTGTGTGCTGCAGCGCCTGCTGGCATTTTGCATTGGTAAATGTATGTTGAATAATGTTTCAGATCCATGAATTTGGCTTTATTTTTGCGCTATGTGTGGTTTTGGAAATTTGCAAAGCAAAAAGTTTTGGAAAAGTTTTGGAAGTTTTCACTGAGGAATCTGTACGAACCATGTCAAGAATCATCTGAAAATTGTTTTGCCGGTTGTTTACAAATTGTTCATTCAGTAATACGTTCATGCACCCATATGCTTACCTTGAAAAGCTGTAAGATCTTGGCAAACAGTTTTAGGTCACATGTGCTGTAGGTTATGTTGGAAAAGTCGTACAGAACAACAACACCATTGGTTTGGGTCTGAGGACTGAAAATGAAGCATCTTTTATAAGGACGGTTTCGTTTTTTTAGCATTTGGCCGATTTACATCGTATTTGTAAATTTTTCTCGATGTCATTTTTGTTGCAGCAGAACAAATTTTTATATAAATAGAAAACAAATACGGCAAATTGGTAGTCGTGCAGTAGCCGTACAGTAACATACGTTGTGATTGGATGAGACGCACGAAAACAATGGGAAGCCATTTCAATGCTACTGTATACAGTACCGTATATGTTTTCCACTAATACGAAATTCGTCTATCATATTACCTTTTGACAGCTTCAGCCAACTGAATGTATATATTGTTCATGACGACTTCGTGAGTTGTTTTAGGGGAGTGACGCTGGGCAGCAAACATCGCAATAATGGCTCCACTTTGGTCACGTGTGTCCTGCATTGAAAACCAAGAAACACATATTAGTACCGTCTATCACCCCACGGTAAGCTCATATGGAAACAAACGATACTAAAATACCGTGGATTTCGAAGTGGTCTAATTAATATGGTGGTGCAATCTTATCCACAGAGCCTGCGTGACCAGTGGAGGTGCTGACCAGTGGGAACGCAGTCTCTGGACGAGATTGAGTGTGATATAGTAAGTGTATAATATGTAATGCGCATGCGTTAACAATTTTCTTTTTTACTGAAAAGACGTCGAGCTTCTCCTCACCAAAATAGTAAACTTGCCACTGTACAGTTCTTTTCGTAGAGGGTCTCTAAAAGGCGACATGGAGACCATCTTATAAAGCTTTCTCTGAGCCTAGGAAAACAAACAAAGAATGCAGGTATAAATGTCTATAGTCATGTTTTCCTGTGCATCATGTTGTCCGAAATATAGGTAAGTACTTCATGTATGCCGATTATTATGTCCTGAGATACTATTTGTATCTAACCCTAACCCAAACCCTAACCCTAACCCAAACCCTAACCCTAACCCAAACCCTAACCCTAACCCAAAACCATCGGCATACATAAAGTACTTACCGAAATAATATGTTCCTACCTCTGGTGGTCTTTGCTTGAAGACCTCGAGCTGGCAAGCCTTGCTTAATGTAGCATTTGATCCAGTAGTGTCACTGTCTTCAGTCAATACACACTTTTGATGGGATGGCACTCTTTGCACCCGAAATTCTTCGCCGCCGCGGCACACCGCGATCTCATGGCAGAAGAAGCGATCATCGGCAGAAGGAGCCTGTCCTGAAGGAGCGACCAACGGCTCAGTTTCTTTAAAGAAATATCAAGAACGTTTTATTTTTTCAGTTTACGGCGATAAGCATATTTGGCTTGTGATATGAGAAAACAGTTTGCTGGCTTGTATGTTCACATCAGTCATTATACTGTGTTAATTAAAATAATTCAAAACGAAATTGCTTTTCATTTAACTTAATTACCTTCGATAAACATGTCATCTTCTTGCAAAGCAGTATCCAACAGTTCTTCAGCCGTCATGACGGTGCTGAGCAGCGACAACGTGTCCATGGGACTAAGTGGCTTGGAGCGATCACGGTTGGTATAATCAACGGATTCGTGGGTACCCTCGCTGAAGAAAACTGGTATCAAGAAGTTTTCCCTGGCGGGATGGGATGGCACTCTTTGCACCCGAAATTCTTTGTCGCCGCACCACGCCGCGATCTCATGGCAGAAGGAGCGATCCTCGGCAGAAGGAGCCTGTCCTGAAGGAGCGACCAACGGCTCAGTTCCTTTTAAAAAGATATCAAGAACGTTTTATTACTTCAGTTTATCGATAAGCATGTTTGGCTGGCATATTTGGCTGGCATTTTTTCCGATTCATTCATTATACTGTGTTAATTAAAATAATTCAAGCTTTTTATTTAACTTAATTACCTTCAATAGACATGTCATCTCCTTGCAAAGCAGTATCCAACAGTTCTTCAGCCGTCATGACGGTGCTGAGCAGCGACAATGTGTCCATGGGACTAAGTGGCTTGGAGCGATCACGGTTGGTATAATCAACGGATTCGCGGCTACCCTCACTGAAGAAAACTGGTATCAAGAGGTTTTCCCTGACGCCCTTGCTTTGTCCCGATGGAGTTTGCCGTCTGTCTTCACATGTATCTCTGACGCACTGAGATTCCGTCACTTTATCAGATGCAACGGTTACTTTGACATCAACATGTGCAGTTATGTCGTCGTCTGCGGGAAAATGACAACTAGCCTCGACATCATGGATAGAGTGGGTTACCTGTGTCGTTTCACTATCAGTCAACCCAACTCCGGCCAGAGCAGTATCCAACAGTTCTTCAGCATGTGTAGTTATGTCGTTGTCTGCGGGAAAATGACAACTAGCCTCGACAACATGGTTAGAGTGAGTTACCTGTGTCGTTTCACTATCAGTCAACCCAACTCCGGCCAGAGCAGTATCCAACAGTTCTTCAGCATGTGTAGTTATGTCGTTGTCTGCGGGAAAACAACTAGCCTCGACAACATGGTTAGAGTGGGTTACCTGTGTCGTTTCACTATCAGTAAACCCAACTCCGTCCAGAGCAGTATCCAACAGTTCTTCAGCTGTCATGACTGTGCTGAACAGCGACAACGTGTCCATAGGGCTGAGTGGCGTGGAGCGATCACGACTGGTATAATCAACGCATTCAAGGGTAAATTCATTGAAGAAAACTGGCACCAAGTCGTCCATGATGTATTTCCTTTCTTCTGCTAATGGCAGTTCGCAATCCATGGCACCACAGCTTGTAACAGCTGTGAAATTGTCATGGATACCTTCAGTCACATCAGCTGGTGACAATTCGTTGGTTCTCAAAGTAACTCCTCGGTTTTTGGCAACCACGCTGTCTACATTCCCAATTATTGCACCACTGTCCTCAGATGGTACGTTTTCTCTATCAGCAGTAGCTTTGCTTTTATCGATCTCAAGCTCGACCACTTCGTGGATAACTTCTTCGAGAACGACCATTGCCACGTTTTCTTCTTCAGGTGAATTATTACTACAGTCCTTCAAAGGAGTGCATGTAGGTTCTTCGTTAACATGATTCGTTGCTTGATGCTTATTGAAGCTGATGTTTTCTGCTATTGCTAGTGTTGCATCATTAAATCTTGATACTGTCGTTGAAGGCACAGCTGCCATGACAACTGGTTTTTCAGTCACCCCGTTGACAAAACCAGCCACTGCGCGTTTATGTGCCATGGCAACTGCGCCTTTTTCGGCATCAGAAACTGACACAACGTTGCTGGCTTCTGCAATGTCGACTGCTTCGACTATCACCACATTTACACGACCAGGAATTACTGCTCCGTTTGACATCACAACAGGTTCTGGAAAGGTTACTGCGTTCTCTTTTTCTACGATCTCTACTACTTGAGCAATCACTTCGTCGATGACGTCTGCCACTGCATTTGCGCTGAGCATAGCAACAGGTTCTGGAACGGTGACTGCGCTCTCTTTCTCTACGATCTCTACTACTTGAGCAACCACCTCGTTCACAAGGGATGCCACCACGTCTGCGCCTGGCATGGCAACAGGTTTTGTAGCAGCGACTGCGCTCTCTTGCTCTACGATCTTTACTACTTGAGCAACCACCTCGTTCACAAGGGATGCCACCACGTCTGCGCCTGGCATGGCAACAGGTTTTGGAGCAGCGACTGCGCTCTCTTGCTCTACGATCTTTACTACTTGAGCAACCACCTCGTTCACAAGGGATGCCACCACGTCTGCGCCTTGCATGGCAACAGGTTCTGGAACGG
>JAUUIK010014454.1:0-10355 GCA_032270385.1 Urticina crassicornis | reverse complement strand
GGACCAGAGAACCGAACTTTATCTGGCAGAGGCTTCCTTTCTTTTCTTCTCACTTCCCGTTATTCTTTGCGCGCATCAAGTGCTTATTTTTAGAATTGTAGTAACGATAAATAAATTTGATCAAGGGTCACAATAAACCAGCGAGCGTTCAGACCCCTAAATTTTTAGTCAAGTTACATATAACTCTCTAAACCCCTGCCTAAAAAGTAGTTAGACCCACACGCGTGCGCCAGTTTGTACCTAGTTTTCAATGTACACTTCCATATATGGTTATATGTCAATTAGCATATGTTTGAAATGAGTTGAAGAATGTGAAGTTCGCAGCTGAGACTGAAAAAAATATCAAGAGGTTACCGTATCAAACACACTTTACTCTGTACGAAAAACCAGACTGAGTCTAAAGAGCAAGAAGCCGTCGGATATTCAAGCTGCTGTGACGAGGAAACCAGGTTTTGTAAATCATTTGAGTTACACGTATATTACAATATTCTGTTTATGCCGTGTCTCTAGCTCTGTATGGAATTATAAACGAGTAGTTGTTAGTTTGTTTTCTTATTTGTCATCTTTCTTCGTTGCTATTATGAATTATGAACAGCTTGCTTCTATAGAGCTAGTTTTAGTTTTAAAGAAATAGTGAATTACAATGTATTTTAATAATTTAAAGAAACTTAGATCAAACGCTTGGGTCGAGTGTTTCCTGAGGGACAGGATATGTAAATTAGTAGTAGTAAGGGAAACCCCAGTCTATTTTTTAATTGGCTGAAATGACGCGTGCGTATGCAAATGTTAATTGACTCTATTTCTTCCGCCAGGGTCTAGCCCTTTTTTGGGCGGGATTATAGAGGGTCACGTGACTGGACTATTTAACAATTATTCCACGAACTCGAGTCGTACATGAGCTCATAGTCTATGAGGCGCGTAGCGCCGAGTAGGCTATTGCTCATGTACGACGAGAGTTCGTGGAATAATTGTTTTATTATATACACATTCCCGGTAATATGCAGAACCATCCCCATATCCTTTTTCACTTAAAACTGTTTTCTACAAACTTTTATGAAGCTATTTATTCACGTAAACCAGGTAGTCTAAGGACTGTCTTCGCTAACTTTGATTTCTGTTTTGATGTGCAGATTATGGTGTATTTCAATGCAAAAAGTACTCAATTTTCCTTGAAAATCTAAGCCAAGAATAAGTCAAACATGTGAACAAAGTCGAGAAATAGGATGGTGATGAACATAAACAAATTGAGCTGAACTAAATAGTTCGAAAGTTGACATTTTGACTGAAAATGAAGTTATTATTTCGCACAACACGAGTTAAATTTAGACGGGCGTATTTACACGAAGGAAAAGATGTTTTGGTTTTCACTTCAATTTGGATATTCTATCGACGATTCTCTTCAATTTAACTACTATTGTACTTATTGTGTTTATATAATTGAAGTTTCATCCAGGATTTTGAATGTTTCTTTCACAAACTTTCTTGAGTTTTGACAAACTTGAGCACATGATTTTGAATTGGCGAACGAAAACAAACATTATAATTCGTAGAAACTACAGAAAACAATATATTTTTACTAATTGTCTTACCTATAAATATGCTTATGTCCGATTGGATTGTTTGCTTAGGTTTTGGATGATATTTTTGGATTAAAACTAGCAATATTTAGCTTCCCTTGCTTCGGTAAATTACTTCACATGCTTTGTTTTTCTCTACTAGTAGGATATGAGCTGATAGCCTAGTAGTAGGGAACCAAACAGAGCGCGCGATAGCTCATATACCGGGGATGTGTATATAATAATAAGTGTTATGCTTCTTGGTCAATTAAAAATGAAAAGACAAGGTTACGTTTAAACAATATTCTTGAAATTATTTTTAAGAGACCAAAGTTTTAGCACTTAAAATATATATAATACAATAGAGCGCAAACACTTAATCCGTGAAACAGTACTAGCTATTTAGTTCTAAATACCATTTTGCACTATTTAGTTTTGGTACTGTTTCATGGATTAAGTGTTTGCGCTCTATATACGTGTTTATTTAGTACCAATAATGTCAGTATTTACAACTAGCGAGTGATCAGAAGTAACAGTATATAAGGTACAAGCTATTTATAATAACCAGAAGGCTAACCTAGATAAATAGCTAAATAATATATATTGATCAGCTCTAGAAAATGTTCACTTAATGTTTAATGTTGAAATTTTAATCCTTCTACTTTTTACAGCAAACCGTTATTACTTTGTATCTCAGTGTTATAGACAGCCCTTTTCAAACAAGATACTTAATATCTTGCTTCACGTTTTAATTCAGGTTAACTCATTTTAAGCTATATTTTGTTGAATTCTAAATGCAATGCTTGTACACCAAAATTTGGCTGTGAATCAGTAAACCAAAAATTTACAAAATTTTGGAAATAATTAGTGAGTGAGTTACATAGCCTTGACTTTGGATTTTGACTTTCTCACTTGTTGTCAACAACAATGACATGACTTGGACCGCGTACGGGCAAAATATTTGGAAGACCGGGACAAATCTAAAAATAGCATCAAAACGTCCCCACACGTCATGTGCAAAGGGGGTCTCACTAGCTCTCTGGATCATGGTTTCATGCCTCTAGTTATATTACAACCCTGCTTAGTGCTTCATGATCAATATTACAAAAAGAGAACGCAAAATATGTTCCAAAACCAAAGAATATTGGGAGAATTAGGGCTCAAAGTAGGGCTCAAAGTTCTAGAATTCTATCAATTTCTGATTGTTTCCATCTAAGTGCCAAAATTTCTAATTATTTTTTATCAAAAAATATTGGGATTAATATTTTTAGGTTGCTCATATATTTCGTATCATACTGAAACAGCAGTATCCCAGATACCCCTCGTCTCCTTCGCAGCCGTTCTTGGTGTCGGCCCCACATTCCCTCCCCACTAACGGCTGCTCACTCGGGCTAAACATTCCTTTCTCGAGAACTGACCAATGAATATTGAACTTCTATTTTCTGGAAACCTTACCTTTGACCTTGGTAGTGATTAAAGAGTCAGTTTTTTAAACTTAATTCTAATTCTTTCATAATGTCTTCGTTAATGCAAAATCTTTGTTCCACAAAAATATATCGAAGTATATCCTTTGTAAGAGACTATGTAAACAAAAGCGCCAATACTTAATATTCGTAATATTGAAATGTCCTTTTTCTTAAAAGAAATTACACACATCAATGGCGTAAAAAATGTCTGAACAGGATTAACAAAATGGACACTTGGAAAGTCAGTATATTCCTAAGTGCCTGCGTGAACTATGGACAACATGGATACCTGAACTTAGACAACGAAGAGCTTATCTGCTTTTATAAAGAGTGTTTAATCATGGCTCAGTACCTCGGGGACATCTGCTTTGCAGTAACGTTATACTTGGTACTTGGTTCATTAAATATTAAAATGCAGAATTATACAGAAGCATTAACATACTACGAGGGATTACTAAATATTGCAGAAAAGATACACGACAACACAATGAAGGGACAAGCATTTTACTTAATAGCCGTAACCTACATGTATTTAAACAAATATCAAAAGAGCATTAACTATTATGAAAAGTGCCTAACAATCGTGATAGATAAAGGTGAAAAGGAGATAGAGGAAGAGATCTATATGAACATGGGATTCGCCTACACAAAACTTAACATATACCAAAAGGCTATAACGTATTATAAAAGAGCCTTAAAAATTGCAAGAGAAATTCATGACAAGGAGCGAGAGGAAGTTATCTATTTAAACATTGCAGACTTGTATCGGGTATTAGGCGAATACCAAATGGTAAAGAAATATTCAGAAATGAGCCTGGAGATCAATAAAGCAAATATAAACAAGAATTCGAAAGTAAAAGCAACCGCCTATTTAAATGTGGGATCTGCTTATCAGAATTTTGGCCAATTCGACAAGGCCATGAAGTATTGTAAAGACGGCTTAAAGATTGCCATAGAAATAGATGACAAGAAGACAGAGGGTGCTGCCTATAAGGAATTAGGACAAGCCTACAATGGATTAGGCAAATACCATGAGGCAATTCATTGTTACGAAAAAACCCTCAACATTTTCACTAAGATAGGTGATAAGGAGGGAGAGGCTTCTACCTATTTGGACTTGGGAAATGTCTACGAGAAGTTAGGAAAATACCATGAAGGCAGTGAGTGGCTTAAAAAATGCTTAAGTATTGCTATAACCATAGGTGATAAGGAGTTACAAGGAGCGGCCTATACAGACTTGGGAATCGTTTACACGGTCTTAGGCAAATATTACGAAGCCAATGAGCTTTTCAAAAATGGTCGAACAGCTTTCAAAGAAATAGGCAGTAGCATCGGAGAAGAATACGCCAATAGGAAATCGCCATTTCTAGACCATCGTTTAGGCAAATACCCAGCCACTATAAAGGATTTTGAAAAGAATCTTAATATCGCCATAGAAAGAGGAGATAAGAGTAGTGAGCTAGAATCCAATTTAAACTTAGGAGTCCAATACAAACGATTAGGGAAGTTTAATGAAGCAATCAAGTGTGACGAAAAAGCCCTGTACATTGCTCAAGCCATAGGTGATAAAAGGGCAGAAGGAATTGTCTATGGTAACTTAGGAAATGGATACGAGTCATTAGGTAATTATCCCCAAGCTATTGAGTATCACCAACAGAGCCTAAGCATTGCTGTACAACTAGGTGACAAGAAGGGAGAGGGAAGAACCTATTACTACTTAGGAGCTTTTTACTTTAAATTAGGTAAAAACGAAGAGGCCATTAACTGTTACAAAAAGACCTTAAACATCGCCATAGACATAGGCGACAAAAAACTTGAAGGACAAGCTTACCATAACCTTGGCGCAGGCTACAATAACTTAAGTATTGTTTTTAAGGAGAACCATGACGGTGAAAGATTTCAACATGCCAAAGAACAATCAATACATTACTTCAAAGAGGCTTTACGATCTTGGGAATGGCTGTTTGACCATTTACAGGACCAAGATGACTTTAAGGTATCCCTTGTTGACACATTTATTGTAACCTACGAGGTACTCACAACAGTGCTGATCAACTGCAAGAAAATAAAAGAAGCTCTCCTTGTTTGTGATCGTGGACGAGCCCGTGCTTTAGGGGATCTATTGTTTTCGAAATATGGCATCAACAATGAAAATGCTCAAAGAGTAAAGCCACTGGAATACACCGACATCGAAACGGTTTTGCTGAAAAGAAATTACTCTATCTTATCTTTTGCTTTTAACAAAGGCGTAGTTGTTTGGGTTTTAGCACCGCAAAAGCCACTGGTTTTCATCGAATGTGAAAATCAACTATTAAACTCTGAAATGAAGAGCGAAGAAGACGAGGAAAGAAACATGGAACTGTTTTGTTCTAAAATAATCAATAACGCCTATGATAAAATGAAGGTCAGGCAACCAGCGAGATGTGAAAACAGATCTTTGGAATTACTTAAAAATACTCAGCTTACAAACGTTGATGACCCGGATGCTGAACTGGAAGCGTCATCTGTGTCTTCAGCTCAAAGAAACATACCTCAAGCTGAAGAAACACAAAGTGATAGTCAGCAAGACACAGATCCACTTGAGATATTGTTCAGTTTGTTGGTTGCTCCTGTGCTACAGAACGTTGAACAGGAAGATATTGTTATCATTCCCGATGGACCTTTGCACAGGGTACCATTTGCAGCTCTACTAGATCCAAACACAGGGCTATTTCTGTCAGAAACTAAGCGTATTCGGCTTGCACCGTCACTAACAACATTAAGTACTTTACAAAATTGTTCACCTGCTTACCATAGCAAGACAGGCGCACTTATTGTTGGAAATCCTCAAGTTGGAGAGGTGATATTTAGAGGTGAAAAGACTGTTATCAGTCTTTTGCAATCAGCAGAGCGTGAGGCTAATATCATTGCAGGTATCTTAAATGCTAAGCCATTGCTTAGAGCCCAAGCAACCAAAGATATGGTCAAGCAAAAACTACGAGAGGGTGTGGCTGTCATCCATATTGCAGCACACGGAAGCGCAGAAAGTGGTGAAATCGTACTGGCCCCGACCACTCCAGCAGAAGCAGGACATATTCCAGAAGAACAAGACTACATGTTAACAATGAGTGAGGTGCAAGAGATCGGTGTTAGAGCACAACTTGTTGTCCTGAGCTGCTGTCACAGTGGTCGTGGTGAGATTAAGTCAGAGGGAGTGGTTGGAATAAGTCGAGCCTTTCTTGCTGCAGGAGCTCGCGCTGTTGTAGCGTCATTGTGGGCTATTGACGATGATGCTACCTTGAGCTTTATGGTAAGCTTGTACACGTATTTAAGGATGGGAGAAAGTGCAAGTAAAAGTTTACAGAAAGCTATGAAAGAAATCAGAGAAGAAGGTTACGATGAGCCAAGGCACTGGGCTCCTTTCTTTCTTATCGGTGATGACGTAACCATCAAATTTTGAGAATTGGCTCATTATATTCTGTGAAATACTTTTAAATCAATAAAAAGATTTCAATTAACTTAAGTGATACTAATGTTTAGTTGTATAGGTTAAGAAATTATAAAATGAGTTGATTGGTTGATATTACAAAGGGCATTAGCATGTCCGTTATATTCTTACATCACGAGAGAAGTTTACAAGCAAGTAAGGAAATGTTTAAATAGGACGTTCACATGATGACGTCATTTGACTACCACTGCCAGAATACTTGCCTATTTTGTTTTGTTAGTTAATTAATGCTGTTTGTCTTATATTTTTTATGAGTGAATAAACGTTTGAATAAGAAGGAAAATAAGCTATGTATTCTGGTAGTGATAGTTTAATGATGCAATCGTGTGAACGTATTATTTCAACGACAATAGGTCTTTAGTTATATAAATGCTTTGTTCTATTCTGGTACTGATAGGAAATACGAACCTGAAAAGCAGCTGAAGTTGGAACACATGTAAGTAAGGAATTAATTTAGTAGTAACACTAATTTTACATGGATACTTTTCATGCTATAAATTAGACAAGATAAATATTCTACTTCACTTCGAGGCTGTGGAGCTGTGAAGCTGAACACCAAAGAAATATCTTCTTATTCCCTTGGGTCTCAGCGTAACTTCACTCTTTTAACTTCACAGTCTCGGATTGAAGTTAGAATTTTAATATATCGAAAAAGGTCTATTCAGCTCTGCTGGTAAAGAATTACACGTTTATCTGGACGAATAGGCTTTGTTTATGATTAGGACAAAGAAACCAATACAATATAAATACTGAAGTAGTTATTGTAAACACATATATACTTCACCATCACGGTGATAAATAGACATGAGAGATATACAGGACACAGAGCGCACAAAGCTGCACAAGATAAAGACATGGACACTGAATTGACTTAGTAAGAACTAGACAGAACTTGTATCAGTAGACGATTGTACAGTAAGATCTTGAGTACACGAGAAATAAATTGGTGTATACTGATCAAATCCCTCTGAGTCGACGTAAAGACACAACTAACAATTCCAATCAGTATACCTGTACATATTTGACAAAGAAATGTTTAGTGTTTGTTGAGATTTGCAGCACCGATAATTGTTAACTGCATTAAACATTAGAGTTTTTGCAATAAACCCGTGAAACAATTACTACACTGATACTATGCACTATAAAATGTTTTATTTTTGTTAAACTATGAACATTTATGAAAACTTGTTTATTTTCATCTGTTGGTATCCAAGCAAAACACTGACATTAGACTTTGTTTCACGGTCTTAACGCCATCACTCTAGTTTCTTTTAACAAAGTGATTCTTTTTATAATCTTTATTTTTAGACTATTTTCAAGTAAATATTTGCATTGGTTTTTGTTGACAATTTGTAGCAGGCAGGATGGAAGCAAATAGACATTGGGGAGGAGGTGTGGGGCTGATTGATTATGTGTGTCAATAATGTGCTGAACAACAGTCCATTATAGAAAATAACAGACAAAGGAAATAATCATTTAGAGCTAAAAACACCTCCCCCTTCCCTTGTCTTCCCGTGTCTGTGTAGTGTGTTGCATTATTATTGATAGTATTTTTATTAGTAATACTTGTAGAAAATACATTTGTTAACATTAATACCTGGGCTGATTTCTCTTTTAAATAAAAATATTTCATCCATAATCTGGCTTTAAAAACAAAGAACTGGGATCGTGGGAACATTGTTTGTTTAAGTTTCTTGGTGGCAGAATGAGTGACACAAAAAATGTCTTGGAAGCGCTGCTCGAATCACTAAACGCTCGCGCAAACCTATCTTCGTGGGAGGAGAAAAAACTTTGCATGAACGTTTTTCTTTTTTGTTGCTAACAAGAAGCAATTCACATCGTTTATGTTTTGGTTTTGCAAAGCGCTCCGGCATTATTAGAAGCACAAAAGACATGATTTCACTGCAGATTGAATGTAGAGTGATTGCAGTAAACCCTGTGCAACAATTACTAGACTAATAGACTACTAAGAATCGAAATTGTTTTCTTTTCTTTTGTTTCTTTGCATCTAATAGACACTGACTGTTATAGATTTTGTTTTACGGGTTTATTGCAATCACTGCGTTATATGTAAATGTTATATACCTCTATCGAGGTGTATAAGCGATATATCAACTCGAGCAACATTGGTGACTTTGACATTTTTATGACAAGATAGAGTAACTATACTAAAGTGATATTTCATTTGAAAGATTCTGTTCGTTTGTTCGGTGGATTATGATTATACAGAAAACAAAATGTCAAAGTCTTCAATGAAACAATAGATGTACTAAAGTGTGCTGATGGTACAATGGTATGTAAAATATCACACATACTTTTTCACGTGCAGGAACAGTGGAACAACACTGAGCAAGGTGAGTTGTTTTAACATAAAATGTTCTAGTCACGCGGTGCACAATTGGAAGAGACACGACGGATATTGAATTAGATTAAGACTACGAGTTGTTTATTGCTCAAAATAATATTTCTTCTACTGGTATACCACCTGTGTTTCACCTAGACGTTGCTGATCTTCTTTGTAAAAGAGACTAATGCACCGATATAGCGATGCGACCACGAAAGTGCTGAATATTTCACAAGAGAAAGAAGAGAACGTTCCCAATACTACGTTTGTGTTCAGCAAACGCGTGTCTGATAAAGACTTGCAAAGTCATCTCTCATTGAATACACGACGTCCACTGAATAAGATGTGTATGGCGTGAGTGCCGGGGCTATAGTGAGAGAAATAATCGTACAGCGTTGGTTAGTTATATAAACTGCACTTACAAACATGCTCCCGTAGACATCGACGACATCAACATCTAGATCCCAGCAGAAGAGACTGAGGTTATTTTCAATTTGAATTGGGTGAGTGTGTTTAATACTACAATAAAATACAATAATCTTTGTATCTCCGAATGGTTATAAAAAATAATTATTTTAGTTTTATTGTTCTTTATAACTTCATTAAGTTAATAGCAGTCTCGTCTGCAAATGATATAATATACGTTTAATTTGAATATATGCATCCTGGATGTCTTGTCATGGTATTAGACAAAAAGGCTAGCTAAATTGGAATTATGTTGGAGATGCTGGTTGATAAGTATTCATCCAGGATTTATTTTAGGGGGGGGGGGGGGGGTGTACGAACAAATAAGGCACGTTGCGAAAGATGTTGGGCACCAGCAAACCTGTATATGGTACTTACAGTTTCGTGCCATTGAAAACGCAGAACCAAAAAAAAAAAAGATTCTCCGTTGTTTTTAAACAATATTCTCCTCTTATTTACCAGTATGTGCTCTATTTAAGTATACATAGGTGCACTACTCGGACATTTCATCTTTCCCAGGGAGGGGGGGGGGGGGTGTTACGGTAGTTCAGGGCACTGTTTTACGCTTACTAAATTCACAAGATAAAAAGGGCACTTTACTCTCTTTAGGGAGGGGGAGTGTACACCCCCAACATCCCCCCCCCTAAATCCGCCCCTGTTCATGAAGTTTTTACGTATATTCTTTTGTTTAACCAGTCCCGCACTCCCCTGCTGCTTGTCAAAGCCTCCCCTTCCTTTAAAAACACTTTGGCTCCCATCAGGGGGTGATAGTTTGATAATCACAAACGAACTCTGAACAAATGATTATATAACACACATCACATCCAAGTAAAATGTGGTTAGAAGTAAATAATGACAGATATTAATAAGTACAATTTGAAGACGTAATCTTCAAAACTCCACAACATTTTTTATTTATTAAGAGACGTGTACACAGGATATATAGAACCAACAAATCAAACTAAAGAAATTAGCCTGTGTGTAAAGCTGTACGAACCCCCTTAAAAAGATAAGGGAAGTCCCTTTACTGATTTATT
>JAUUIK010014453.1:0-19825 GCA_032270385.1 Urticina crassicornis | reverse complement strand
CTGTTTCAACTCAAAGGCAAAAACTATCTACTAGTTGTGGATTACCTCTCAAGATACCCAGAAATTAGCATTCTCACTGACACCTCAAGAAAGGGGAATTTCAACATATTACCAGCAGTCCCAGGTACCCGCAAAGCCGGTTGGCAGAGAGAACGATAAAGACCGTCAAAGCAAGGGCGGATCCAGGGGGAGGGTCAGGGGGGTCGCGACCCCCCCGTCATTCCTCAGTTTCACAGTGATCTTTTTACGTGCTTGATGACGTCACGTAAAACAAAATTACGTTTGGACCCCCTTTTTAAAAACTTTCTGGATCCGCCCTTGCAAAGGCACGCTAAAGAAAGCTCTTCATGAGGGAGTCAGATATTGAACACTTAAATAACCACACAGTTAACATACGTTTAGTTAAATCACTCAATCGTTTATTTATCGTTCACTGTTTACTTAAAAAAGGGAGATGTGATGATCAGGTCTCACTCCCATGTTAGCCTCACTCTCATGTCAACCTCACTCTCATGTGGGGGACTAGGTTAGATATAGAAAGGAAGCACATGGAATAAAGAGGACTCGTTGACTAGATTTAACTCGTAAGACTAATCATTACAGTATCCATAAATCATTGTTTATGGCACTTCTCGTCGTCCTTTTGGTAACAGTTGACTTCAAAATGAACATCTTGTGACGTGTTTATCGCCGAAATACATCTCTGAACTTCTGGCCTTACAGAAGCCACCTCGTCTTTTACGTTCCAACTTTTAAGACAACATGAAACTTAAGACTCCTAACTTCAGGAACAAGAACTATGCTGGAAAAGCCTTCTCAGTATGTGCGCCGTGCTTGGGGAACAATCTACCAAAATACTTACGTCACTTGCCTCTGTAGATTATTTTAAGAGAGGACTAAATACTTACTTAACTTATAGACTATATAAACAAACAGTTTTTTTTTACAGCTAGTTTTTTTAATTAAGCGGAGTTTATTGTTATTTAGTTTTATTATTATTCTTATTATTTCCTTTTCTATTTTTTTTTTATGTTTTGTGATTGTAAGGGCATCGAGACCCAGTTGTGATGCCTTATAGAACCGTTATTATTATTATTATTATTTGTCTCCCAACCCTTGATTAATCTGTATATGGGGAACATTAAAGAACCTGTTGAACTATTCGTATAAGAGTAGGGATTGTTTCCCGGTTCAACAGCCTATTCCAATTGGAGGCATAACATACTAATGTACTAATTCCTCATGATCGAAAGCTGCTCGGCTGCCAATGCGCCATAATGAGCCCGAAAAAGTCCTCCACTGATTGTAAAGCGCATTGAGACATTTGTGAAATGCGCTGTATAAGTGGGTCCATTATTAATTACTCCTGAACACTTATTATCCTGAACTTGGATATACACTGCAATGCTGCAAAAGCCTCTTGTATTTATACAGATAGCTATGAAGAGCCACTTAGTTAGTTAGTGTGTGGGAACTTAGAATGTTGTATATTTCCTTTATGTAAATCCTGTTTCACCTAGGATGTGAGTCATAAGGACTCACCAATTAAGGAATGGTCGACACTCGGCGTGCGTCCATATCATTGAGTTATTGATGCACGCGGGAGGCTGCTAAGCACGAAAGAAGCGCAATAATAGTTGCACGAGGCGGACACAGATGAATGTTGATAATTTCTTTGATAACATAGCAGAATATATAACTGTCTTCAAATTGAGGATTTCATTGATGATTAAATAAAAAATTCTGGCGCGCGCGCTGAGAAAAGTTACATACAACGGCTTTGACATTCTAACGGCAAACGATCAGAAAACATTCCTAACCTTCTTTACAAACGAAAACAACATCTAAAACGTGAAAAGTTCAACTTTGACTCGCTATTTGTAGCGATACTTTCAACATTATATTTCCGTTGTTTGTTGTTTTTATCAAAATACTCGCCCCCAAAAACAGGGTAAAACGCATCGGACGACAAAAAGAAACACATTCCCGATGATTATAAGTATTAAACTTTATTTTGACATAGTATTTAATAAAGTGAAAAGAAAAAAACCCATAAAAATCGCAGTTCAAAACTACCTACTTCGAAGTGAATATCCATCATAAACGCCACAGGAAGCCCATAACTCAATTATAGAGCAATTCACAAAATGAGTGTCTGGGAAGCCTGTGGTAACATTAATCATTATTAAAATCTATGAGAATAATCTATATTAAAAGTCTAATTAAATCTCTAAAAATATGTGCTATATATATTGTCATTTTACATACATATTGTCTTTTTATTCTTTTCTAAAGCTCTGTATTAGGTAACTACTCGACGTTGTTTCAAAATGACTGGCATTTCTACTGCTTCATTTGGTCGATAGATCGCCCTGATGTTGCCTCAGTTTACATTGATGGTGTTAAAGTACGAACACAATATGCCGGTAATCGTCTGCCTGTGGCAGGTTAGTAACTACTACAAATTAATCATTAGTTGAATAAATACAATGAAATTCCCGAAACAAAATGCCTTGAAATATATACCATGTTAAACACCATTTTTGATTGGTTGAAAAAGCGTTACATATCAGGCAAGAAAACTGTCTATTTATCACCATTCCGTCATTGAATATATTGATATTGTGACTAACCGAAGTAATTAACCTTTGACTTTTCTTTTAATATACACTATACTCTGCCCGTCCGTTATATTTTTTGATCGATTTTCGTAATATATATATGCATACCACGGGCACCAGAGTCCTCACTGTGTTTGAATATTTGTATAACGATCTATACTCGGTATAACAGGAACTTAATTTAACTTAACTTAATTCAACTTGATCATGAATTTACCGTATAACCTTCACACATGTATAAACGATGAAACGAATCCAATTTATTAGACGTACGTTCGATCCTTTACGAGTTATCTTACTCACTTGAAACCCAACGTACTTTCCTAACCGCTTTACGAACAACTGTCTCATATATCTCTGTGAGGTCAATCCCATTTAATATTACAAGCACTCGTATTCCAGTCGTAGTTAATCGTTGCGACTATTACCTTAAATCACAATAATGCACCATTTCTATTTTAAAGATTAATCGACGGTTCGACAGGACATGCCGGTATCAATCGAGCAAGGCCGTAAACCAGAGCTACGCGTATTTTACTCTAGTATCAATAAATTTTTAATGAATTTGTCAACAGAATAACCCAACACATTTTATTCCAACAACTTAAACTGGATAACCATCTTCAGAAACACAATGAACATAAATAAGTGAAATATCCTTTAAAGAATCGAAGTTGCTTTGCTTTTCTTTTCATTGTTTGACTGCTTAGTGAGAGTGAAAATGTCACGCTCAAAACAATAATATAGTATGAAACGCAATGCATTGTGGGATATGCCTGGAACCACCTGATAAAACTCACTATCGCCCTAGGGAAATAAATACATGACCTTTGAACTTCATATAAGCAGGTTGTGCTTTCTGCGCAAGCCCCGCGAAACGCGTCTGGAGTACGTAACCTTGAATAACATTTAAAATCTGAGTGTTTATTCTATTTATTCGTACTTGTTGTGTTGCTATCGTCGAAATTAAGTAATGATTTATTCTTTTCGATTGATAGCTGATTAATGGCTGACTACCTCGGGTAACAGCAATCTTTGTTTCCTCGACCATCAATGCCTTGTTCGACTCATGAAACATTAAGCGTCTCGGGAAAACAAAACTCACTGTTACCCTCGGTGCCAGTCATTAAGTCTTTATTGGTACATTTTTGTACAAAAACACAAAATTTTGGTATGATTTTAAGAGTCTACTCCAGTAACTGAGAGAGTATCAATAACACCTAGTACAGTAGACCCACGTTAACTTGAACACTCAAGGAAGATAAAGAATACTTCAAGTTAGCGGGAGTTCGTTTTAGCGAATGTGGCATCAAATTATAGAAAGCTGCTTCTGCGAGTTTAAGACTTTATACAATATCAGAGCACTGACGAAATGATAGTCTGTACTTGGACAGGAGAGAAAGCTTGGACCATGGCCAGAAATCAAGGACAGTCCGTGGTACAGCGATAGACAATGCAGGCGTATAAATAGTAATACATCCTCATTGTCAAAATCACCACTCATTGCCTCGGGTTAATTACGATATGGGAAAAGAGATTTTGCCGAGGCAATGAGTGACAAGAAGCTCTAACACGTCGCCGAAGGGGATGTGGGAGGGGCAAAACAGGCTCTTACCAAAACGCCTCTGGCATAACTTGGCGAAAAGACGCCTAAGACAAAATATAGGACGCTTATAAACCTTTCGAAGGTCCCCTGGAACATAGAAACGTGCATCACGAGCGTTACAGGCTGTTATATTCCATAACCGAGACCCACGGGCTCAACTCATGGTTATTTTAACGGTGAGAATAGCAGAACACCAAGAAAGGCCGGTTTTAGAAATATAAGAAATATATCCAGAGTTATATCCTAGACATAGAATAGTTTCAGATCTGTAACTGAATATATTTATAGTATTTTTAATTTTAATTCAAAAACAATGCATGGCAAAACATCAAAACTCTCATCACACCTAGTTTTTGTAACTAATCGGAACTTTTGGTGCCATTAGAGTAAAGTAGCATGTTTGGCCTAGAGGTTCGTTTAATGAAAAAATATTCGAGTCAATTAGATATGCTCAATTAGTTACTTACCTAGAACACATTCCAAACTAAATTGGGATTTTCTTTATAATACAGACACAAATAGAAGTTCATAGGTTCAGTATTTTTGGAAAAGCCCATTTTAAAGCCATTTTAAAGCCCAACGTTTGGAACGCGTTCTAGATACTTAGATATCATCCCTAAGTTTGACATTTTCTTTCTCCCTTTCTTAACACTTCCAAAAATTGGAAGCCATCTTGATGTTTACCAAAGCTTGCGTTGCTGCAGTTTCAAGAAGGTGTAAATTGTGTTTTTGTAAAAAGAATAATCTAATTAGCTAATTAGCTGTCTGTTTCCAATATTGATGGAAAACCGATGCTAATACATTATGTTATAACAGGTGGAGGCCAAGATATGTTTACCGTTGGCTTTAAGTTATCAGAACAAAGTGAAACTGTTGCAGGGACTCTAGGGAACTTAAACATTTGGAACAACAAAATTAGTAGTAATGAAGTCAAAAGCATGTCTTATGGCTGTGATAAGAAAGTGGGGAATGTTTTATCGTGGACGTCAATCTTGAATAGTGATAAGAAAAATATCAGTACACCTGCAACTTGTAAAGATATGAAAGGTAATTTTTATTAAAAGCCTTTTTGTTATTTTTATTTGTTTGTTTGTTTGCTCGTCGGCTCGTTTGTTGGCTTGATTTTTGTATGCCAGTTTTAAAGTCCCACATTTCGTTTTTAGTTTTAGCTGTAAAAGGCCTTTCATTGAGTAACCTGCTGAGTCCAGTATATTTCAAATCAACAACTCATTCTCACAAATGCTTTAAATTTCGATACATGTTACATGGACCTGGAGTTCAAGCCTTACAGGTTCGACTCATATCTACCAATGAAACATCGGCAAAACTTATCTGGATTGACAAAGACAATAGTAAGGCTGAATGGAGGAACGGCCAAGTACCTGTTACAGCACTGAACTCGCTACAGGCAAGTGGTAGATTTTCATTTACAGTGTCCTACAGGGTCTTACCGAACCATGATTTTATCCTTGCACACCGACTTTCCATATATGGGCAGCGTTTTGGGGCTGTGTGACCAAGGCCTCCGTAATGAGGCCTTTTGGTGCGTAACCAGGCCTTTGGGTTTATAATAATAATTATTATTATAAATAATAATTTGGAGAACTAATCATCCTTCATGGCAGCATATGCTGAATTGCGAAGGACGCAGCTCAACGTGTTCGAACCGAAGGCTTGTAAAGGCGCACTATGCAGCCACCATACGACTCATATCTGATCACGGAGCACAGCTAAGATCGAATGAATGCTGGTTTTTGTGGAGGGAGGTAAACCGGAGAACCCGGAGAAAAACCCTCGAAGCAAGGGAGAGAACCAACAACAAACTCAACTCACAAATGACACCGAGTCCGGGGATCGAACCCGGGTCACAGTGGTGAAAGGGGATACTCACAGTGGATAGAGGCGAGCGCTCACACCGTTACGCCACCCATGCTTCCCGGGTTTATAATTTAACTACAGTAGCACGAGAATGAATAGCACTACAAACCGATTTTATGAGAAGAATTAAAACTTCAAACGAACATATTCAGTAATAGGGTTCGATAGAAGCTGCTTTCATCAGTTCTTCGTGTTTCTTGGAAGTCCTGGTAAAACACTCGCCGCCACTCGTTTTTATATACACCGTAGTTGACTAGTTGTATACTAATGCCGTTTTTATTCTCGATAATTTCTAGGTTCTGCTTCAAGGTCATATTAATGAAAACCCTGGGTACATCGCTCTTAGCAATGTTTCTATTGAAAATGCTACTTGTGATCATAAGCCGGAAAATGCAAAAGCAGGTAAAATACATGATAATAAAATAATAGGATGTTTGGTACTATCACTTGCTAATACATATTCCATTCTTTTTTATTTGTTTTATTAGTTTTCAACCAGAATATATCAACAGGGCCAGGGTTCATATCATCTCCCTATTATCCGGGATCTTATATAAGAAACATTCATTGCACATGGACAATCATCGCTCCAAAAAGCCACGTTATTCGATTGATATTCCATGACTTCACAGTCGAAGATCATGTGACGTGTTCTGCAGATTATGTTGAAGTTCGTGACGGTGACGAAAAGACAGGACATTCACTTGGGAGATTTTGTGGATATGTTCACCCACAATTCCTTGAGTCTTCTACAAATTTTATGACAGTCATCTTTCACTCAAATGAACAAACAGAACGAAGAGGGTTTAAAGCTTATTTCACATTTCTTATAGGTAAGTTTCCAACATATTGCACACGCTTTATCTTCTAATACCGGACAAAAATGCCTGAAATTAGCTCATGTTTGACGTTTTTGATTTTTTTAAACTTTAATCAGTCATAAAATAACTCGGCAATTTATTGATACATAGTTGTTTTACATATTATATTTGGTGCGACTCCTGTTACTCCCCCTAATATTACAAACAGTTAATCATTTCATTTTATTTGACTTCTTTTACAGGCAAAAGCAATAAGTGCAGTCATCGCAAAGGTATTTTTAGATTTTTGAATTTGCCGATTCAACAGTAAATTAATATCCTTTTGTAAATAGTAAGTTTAGTTAAATTTTTTTTAACCTTTATGATCCTTATTCTGTTATTCGTGTAAACTTCTGGATTTCTGACGTCCCATGAAATGTTGTATATATGTTCCTCGGTTAGTAAGAATCATCATATAAGTATAGGAAATCATATGGTTTCGAGTGCAAGTTGAAATAAATTTGAACTCGTGAGTTTTCAAAGATCTGAAATTGCACTCGCCCACGACAAAAACCATATGATTTCTTTTTAATCACATACATGAACAAATTGCATAAACCTTTCGGAAAATCCACTGAAATCCCTAGTAAAATAGTTATAAGTACTGCTACGACTTGAGAAATATTATTAATGAGTAGTAGAATGTACAAGGTAAGACATGTTATTACGGTTAAATAAAAGTAAAATGAAACATGTTTAAGCGTTCGAAAAACTTCGGAAAAACTTCGGAATGTTTCGGGAAATCTTCGGAAAAATTCGGTCTGCCAAAATATGATTGTGAACAACTTCAGATACTTCGATTTCATTGTGGAGCATTTGGTTTGGATTCAGAGGCAGTCAAACTCCTGACTTCGAGTGCAATTTCAACCTGCAAGCTGCAGTGCAATTAACGATAAATTGCACTGGTTTCAACCAATCAGAATCGAGAAATGTTTTCCTGTATGTGATTAATATTTTGAACTCAAATCTTTCACAGACTGCCCTTCGGGATGTAAATGCCCAGTAATAGATCAAGACATAAGAGGAAACAACAACTTGGGCGACAGACTTATGGTTCTAGGGCAACATCTTCAAGGAATACCAGAGAACTTGCCCAATGGAACTGCTGCATTGTAAGTAATTTCTAATTATAAAATAATTTAAATAGTACGTGAGCTCTGATTGGTCGTTTAACCGGGTTTCATGAAAAATGGAAATGACGTCACGACTAACAAAGTCATATATCGAGCTTTCTGATTGGTTCTTGTGAAGTTTTGTTTGCTTGCAAATTCTTTGTTTTGTTGATTAAAAAATGTATTATTTTATAAAAGAAATGAAGTATGTTTTCACGCGTTTTCATGCACTTCGAGCAGGTCCAAACATGAAAACACGGAAAACATACTTCATTTCTTAAATCAATCTCAAGTACCTATCACATTTTTATACCGTATTTGGAACGTTTGTACAGTTGACGTTTTGCTATGTATTTTTTTGTATACTGTGTGTTTCCGCACAAGAAGATGTCATTTTTGTGCTTGTCATTGGGTACAAAAAGACATGGACTCGTCTATGGTTTTTCTGTTTAGAATATGAGCTAAGCTCTCATACGGGGGTTGATGACGTTATGATATTGTGACGGCAACTTTTGCCGCTACAGCGCGAGTTCGTTGAGATATTAGGGACTAATATCTCCGGACGCGGAGGCATAGAGAACGCAGTGACCGCGGATGGGCTGGTGCGAGTACGGGGTTCTGAGAGCGCGAAAAATGACATTAAGTTCAGGACGCAAGAACAGGACAACGCAACAGTTTTAGCTGAGAGTTTACAACAAAGTTTTTTCGACCATGGTTTCGTTTAAAATTTTTAATTTTAGTTAAATCGTAAATTCTACTTTATATTTAATCTAAGTACTTAAATATTTTATGATGGTTATTGTAATGTAAATCAAAAAACTGATCAAGCTTCAAGCTTTATCAAAAACCCTGCATTCTACACAAACACTGCAAACATGGATATAAACTCAGCTATTGTAGTATGCAGTAAAATTACAAACGGTAAAGACACAGAAAGGGGTCCTAAAAAGGTTTAAGAATTACGGGTATTATTATTCCGTAATAGATTTCTGAACGAAGTCAGCTCTTAGACTTAAATAGCGAGCTTTCATACAGCCTAAAGGATAAAAATACATATGTGTTTTGATTTCACTGCTATTTCTTGAAGTATAGTTTTAATTTCCAATGGATAAATGACAATAATAAGCAGCTTTCTTTAGCAAAATCAACCTCTTGTACTCACGTTTTCTAGAGAACGCCGGATTCAAGCTTCCTACGTCCTGAACACCAACACGACACGGAGCGACAACGTGCTAGACATGCGCACTGTGCACCAAAATGAAAAATTACTTCCGCTCGCGTCTTAGAGCCGTCGCTGTGCTCACGACCAACTGTTGAATGCGCGTGGCATCAGTCCTTATATACGTTAAGGGTGGAGCTAGAGCTCTGAAGGACAGATGCCACTCTCAGAAAGCATTGGCCTAACGACCGATATATCGTGCACCCCCTGGTTGGTAACTAAGAAGATATAAACTTAACGTTTACTATGATTAAAGCTAAATGTACACAAAAATGAGCTAACGAGTTATAAACAACAGTTGTTTGTACGACTTCTTATCAAAAGAAATCTAAATTTCGCTAACCTGATAACGCGAAATCTTTAGATAAACTTTCGTATATAGTAAACGTAAAATAGTGTAAACAACTCATAAATTAATAAAGAATATGAAAATGATACTAAGGACTTCCCATTTTTAAGCGTCTGTGGCAACCGTGGTTTTTACTGTAAACATGATCAATTTCAAAAGGCAATTTCTTCTAGTTAATATTTCACACTAATGAGTACATGACTGAACAATAAGTGATCTGAACGTGCCACTCCCGAGAGATCGTTACAGTCATATCCGATTTCAAAGCGTATTGTTTAGACATGTACTCTTTATTAAAACTAAGCTTAACTTATTGTTTAAACATTTCTTAAATATTGAATTAACTAAAACGTGATGTTAGAATTATTACTCATAATTAGCCATGCATCCTGGTTTATGTGGCGACTGAATTTTGTGTTGTCACAATATGCAGGTTTAGCTAGAACTTCCAAAAGGACAACTACTGTGTATTATACAACATCCTTTGTGTTGTCATTTGAACAGATCGTTACGGTTATTCGTAGACTGCTGTGTCTTTTTAACTTTTGTTTTTTGAGTGCTATTTGAATTATATTATGCAGAATGTTTCAAGACAGCCGCATTAGCAAAATTAAAGAGAACATCTTTGCTGATTTGCCCAACCTTATATACGTGTAAGTATTCACATAATAACATGTCGCTCATACTGGGGATATTATATCGAGATACGTACTGATACTCAACAAGTAAGATGTTCTCAGTCATTTCAGTTCTATGGTTCTACATAATTTTTTTTCCTTACTTCAGGGATATAAGCAACACTTCCATATATAATGTTGAATACAACGCTTTCGCTAACATGACATCAGCAGAAATAATGTACGTATCAACAAATTATAATATAAATTAATATCAAATATAAATTAATAAAAAGGACGAAAAAGTTATAGGTGCTAGCTATTCAAAAAAATAAAACGGGGAGTCTCATAAATCATATTTGTTTTAATCTCTAGTCGTATGAATTCTAACTTCATACGTACCCTACCACCACAGCTGTTTAGTCATCTTAGAAGCTTAAAGACAATGTGAGTAAATTAAGTATAATTTTTAGGGAACTGATAATGGTAATTAATATGAACAATACGGGAATCAATTAATGTAATTTGAGGCTGAGTTGGGTAATACTGATGGTAATACTACACACCGAAATTAGTAGTAGCAGATCGATTGATGACTTGGAATATTAAACTGCTTCTTCGACTATACGACAGGGTTTTTTCCCGGCCGTTTTCGTTGCGAGACTTTAAAACTTTGAATTATAAAAATATATTTAATACTTTAACGAGGACAAAATATGTACTAAATTAATGCACCATAAAAGGACAAATACAAACAGGTCAATTCTTTAAAACTAGGATTGTGAAAGTAAGAAATAATGAGTTAATTATTTTAAACTCGCATTTCCTTTACGCAGGGAAATGAGGCAAAAATAGATCGTACAATATTTTCAAAACATTTAACGAGTTAAAGTTTGAAGCTAATGAACTAACATATTTAATGAACTAACAAATTTAATGAACTAACTTATTTCACGTTAAGCGGCAAAACATTTTTATTATACGGTGTTCAGTTAACCTTTATGCATCATTCTTTATGTATTATATACACCGAGGCAGACCACACTAGCTACTCGCTAGTACTATTTAATTATTGTCTTGGTTTTCTGCATAGGTAATGACTTTTATTTTTATTTTGTTAGTGATTTGGGGAAAAATCTAATCGCTCAAATACATAAAAACGATTTTAAGGATTTGGAGAGTTTGAATGTTCTGTAAGTAAACTACATGGTTTAACAATATTTACCCTGACCATTGTATTTGAGAATAACGAAAATGAGATTACATCAAATTCATTCAAAAATGACTGATAGAAAATAAATAAAAAATGTGGCAACGAAAAAAAGTGGCAACATAATCATGAATGTTTGATTACATGACTATTAATATTATTGTATACTTTTCGTTTCTAGAAGTCTTCGATCCAATCGAATTCCAGTTTTACCAACTACACTCTTCTATAACACCCAAAATTTAACCCACTTGTGAGTTGATTTATTGCTTTTATTTTGCTATTAAAATTTCATATTATTATAGGAAGTTGCAGAAATGAAAGAAAAAAGTATTAAGCCTATACGTTATCATTGTTTTACAGATATCTCCAAGACAATCTAATCACATCTTTACCTGACGGGGTCTTTCGATTCCTTAAGCAGCTCTATCTCCTGTAAGTGTAGCAAACAAGAATGACACTTATTCTTACAGCTAGAAACGTTAAGCTTTGATTGACTTGTGTTGTAATTCCATGCACATTGGAGAGTGAAAAAAATAACAATCTTCGGCTTTTAAAAAAACCTTAGCTGTTTGTCTTACACTTTAAGACTGATTCCTTCTTTATTATCTAGCATCATTATTATTGATAACAATCACGATTTCATTGTCCAAATTGTTTGTTATTACCTTGAGAAAGAATATAACATACCGGTGGGCATTACCATCATGGTACTACATATGCATTAAAAAACAGATAGAACATAAAAAGCAACTCGACAAAAAAAATAGTTGCAAAGCAAATAAAACCTGTAAAACAACTCCACAGATAATATTTGCGAGGCAAACGCCTAAGCGCATAAAGCAACTCTACAAATAATATGCACGAGTCAAACTAGAACTTATAAGCAACTTGACAAATCTGATATTGGCGAAGCAAACTCATTACCAGAAATAACGAGCATCTTGCGTCACGAATATATTAATTTAACCTGAGTTGGGACTTTAAAAATGGCTTCAAGAAAATACAAAGAAATGTAATATTTTGGAACCTAAACTGCTTCGAACTTTAAGTGCCGATCTCTAGATGATAAATGTAGTTCAAGCAACATATGATGTGAACATTTTTGTATCGATTTATTTATTCTTAAGGCCCCCCGAAGGATCCAAAGCAACACGAAAAATCTACCATACTTATGTTGTAATTTAAGCAAAACATTGTATGTTACCTTGCTTTCTAAGCTTTAAGCTATCGTTGTGTTGCATGGATCAATCGGTGCCGACCTCTAAAACTTTTCCTTAGATTACCATCTGTCTAAATCCATAAAAATAAACCTTCTGTGATAAAACAAAAGGCCGCCCAATATCGGGAAAAAGGGGTTATTTCTTGGACGCAAAGGACGCAAAGAAAGACCCATTTGTGTCGTTTTGTTCGTACATGAAGCTGCAGGTTTAAAGATTTTTTTTTGATGTTCCATTGTCGTAAAACAGATCGACAGAGCTCAGATTGTGATTTATAACATCGTAGGAGACACGGTTTCGCTGACGGCCTTTGTTTATAGCCACCATATTGAAATGAGATGCCGCTGACAATTAATCACGGGAGCGAAATGTCCACGATTTCTGGTAATGGGCAAACTCAGTGGGAAAGCAGGTGAAAATATCCCAACAAGTGCACAGCTCGCTAAATTAAAAACACACGGTATAGACGTAATAAGTAGGCCTAAGCACAGAATTCACAAATCAATCACTTGGAATTTTATATCACGGACAGCAACGCACACGAGGAAATCAAAAGCAATCAATTCGACTCGCAAACTTTTTAAACCAGTTGTCACAAACTGTGCGAGAGAATTAAACGAAATCATCTTCTACAAGATAGAATTAGGCTCTTCCCATGTGGAGAAATTGTGGACACGCATGCGTACAAAATCCGTAGCCCCTTTCAAGTATGGCGGACGAAATTTATAGAGCCTAGTGTGCCTTGACAAGCAATTTCTATTTTTTCTTGGTTTCCTCAATCTGTCTCGAATTTGTTTAACTGAAGCTAAATAATACAGATGCTAAGTAATAAATACCCACAAAATTTACTCACTGGAAATGTTTATTCACTGCGGTAATAATGAATTAAATACGGTCATAATATGTGTAGTTGTATTGTAGTTGTAGTTGGCCATTAGCCAATCAGGAGCCGTGATTGAAAATAAATTATTGACATTCGATTTTCTCATGAATAATAAACTCCTCCCAACTATGTCCACAATTTCTCCACATGCATACGTAGGCTACTGTTTGCTGCTTTCACTGGTCCAAGAGGAAGACGAGAGCAGATCCGACCTCGATGAAGGCTGGCGATGAACTGAATTATGCTTATCAGTGTCTTCTTATATCTGAGATTATTGAGACCGATGGGAATAGCAGGATACTAAACATTTACTTTTCCAAAAGTGTTTTATTACACATCTTATTAAGCTTTATTCATAGAAGACTCATTTGGTAACCATTTCTTACTATTCGTTTTTATTGTAATCAAATCAGTCAGTTTGTTACAGTATCAAAGCCCAACCAATGATTTTTTTAAATGTTGTATTTCTCACAGTAATCTTGGTAACAATAGAATAACAACATTAACCAAGACATCCCTTCAGGGACTTGAATCTTTGAGCATTTTGTGAGTATTCTTTACAATTATTATTATCAGATAAGTAGACAGGTTAATATAAAGCTTTCCGCATTTGAGCTGATTTGTTTAGAATTGTGTACTATTGTGTAGTCTTTCGTGCTAGAAACCGTGGTTCGATTCCCTGCCGGACCAACACTCAGCGTCTTAAAATAACTGAGCAGAAGGTGCTGCCTTTGCTGTAATATCTGCAAATGGTTAGACCTTCACCACTGCTCGGATGATCACGTAAATGGCGGTCCCGTCTCAACTAGAGACGTTTATCAGAGGGACGTATATTAGATAACTCATTTTGTAGTTAATACGTGTTTACCATCTTTAAATAAAGTTACTTTACTCAGTTTTACTATTTCGCTATACTCACGAAGCGCGCACTCGTTGCTTTTCCTTACATGTAGCCAGCGAATTTGTAAATTGCTTTTTTTTCAGTTTCATTGATATTCACTTGTTTAATTATACTCAAAACAATTATTATTCTCGGACTCAGTGAATACTAATGAATACTTACCAGGGGCGGATCCAGGAATCAAAGAAAGGGTGGGCCGGAAAACTTCGTCCTGAGAGAAAACGGCCCTCAAGACCGTATATGCAAATACAATTTGTTAATATATTGTTTCCTTTTAAAACCCTAAATCCGCCCCTGCTTACCTCAACTTCGTCTTGTTGTAAATATTCGTCAATTATTCACTTCGTTTTCAGCAAATAATGATAAATTTTATGATACTTTCATACGATAATTTCTAAAATCTGTTCACTTAGTAAGAACAGGTCAGGCAATATTTAGAAATAGTATTTTGTTTCTCATACTTTTAACTATAAGTGCGTATACAATTCATATTTAATGAAGACGGACAACTAACCCTTGCACCTTTATTTATCATCTAACTCTGACATGTTTCATCTTTGTTTGAAGGATTTTGAGTAACAACAAATTGTCTCGTATTTCGCCTGATGCTTTCAAAAATCTTCAAAACCTGAAACATTTGTAAGTATCCATAAAAAGTTGGACGTTTAGCATTTATCATAACTTAGCTATTTTGCAACACACCCTGATTCTTTCGTTGTTGCGTCACAAAACCACATCATCGTCTTTATAGGATGTTTCATATTAAACTAGAATGTTTTTTTCAAAAAGCCATTTTGAGATTATGAAGTCTAATGTTGAACAGGGAAATGAGCTGTTTTACATCGGAAAATTTATAAAAGAATGAACATTGATCTAATTTATATTCTGTTCACCTTGAGGGAACAACATGTTTGAAGCAGAAAAGTCGGTAACTGAGCAAAAATTCACTAGAATAATATGTCTTTTTTACTGCTGGTTCGAACTTTAAAAACTAGCTCGTAGCTGAATTTTTGACCGCTTTTTAGAAGCCATTTCTAAGTTTGTAATGTTGGGAGAATTTGAATTAACGAGAGGCATTTATTTCAACGAAAAATAGCTTTGTTCTAAGTTGGGTACTGCTATATTATAAAACAAACAGAATACCTTCAGCTGTGCTCCGTTCCGTTATAAAAACACTTACGAAGCGGCGAGAGCAGTCATGAAATATGAGAAGAAACACTCGCCTGTACCTGGTGTTTCTACCTACGCTTCTTTCGTGCTCTCGACATATCCTTCGTATTTCTATTACTGAACGGAGGACAGATAAAGCTGTTGTACTTGTTAAATAGAATATGGAGAACCATATTCACCCTATTTTTAAAACTCTGAAATCCTTTCCAACGTTATTGACGCGTAAGTTATTTGTTACAAATTATGGGGCAAGGGGTACATTTACATTAACTTTTGAATTTCTTTAATATCGGATTCCTTGTTTACATGAGATGAGATAGAGTGACCCTACAGACTTACTGTAGCCAACGCCGGGTGGTTTTCGACTACACTACATGAAAGTTAAGTTTATCAAAAGGGAAGGTTACCTGTTTTCCAATCACTGAAACCAGAGCTATTGATCCAATTTTGGCTAAATAATGTGGTAGGGACATGCTATTGACCAGCCTGGTAAAGTTAAAGCTACAAATGCGAAAGACATTTGTAGTTCAACTAACAACAGCAATGACTTGTACTTACTAAGCTTATATAAATACGGTCAGTGTAGTCATGCAACCCAACGTGCAGTTTGGTCAGTCCTTGTAACTCTTCTGGGTGAGGTAGACGGGACTTCTAATAAAAGCCTCACCCTTGTTTTATGTTGACACAGAAACCTCACTTAAAAGGAAACAATCGAACAAACAAACAAAGAAAAAAAAAAGAAAATACAGTTACTCAGTGTTGCTGTTTAAATCACATTTTTTCTATTGTTCTGAATTATAGAAAACTTGATGAGTTCATGTTTTGCTGTTACGCCGAAAAAGCCATAAAAGGACTCAAATGTGAATCACCATTAAATGGTTTTTCCAGTTGCGAAGATTTAATGAAGAACGAGGTTCTTCGGGTGTGCATCTGGATCCTTGGTATGTTGGCTCTGATTGGGAACCTATTTGTGATTGGATGGAGGACGTTCACCAGCAACAGGGACAGTCCAGTTCATTCTTTGTTGTTAACAAATCTAGCTGTAGCTGATCTTTTAATGGGAATTTATTTACTCATTATTGCTATAATGGACGCCAAATGGAAGGGAGAATATTTTACGCATGACATTGAATGGCGTTCAGGGATTGGCTGTCAAATTACTGGAATGATATCCATGTTATCAAGCGAGGCCTCGGTGGTGTTCCTCACTGTTGTTACTGCAGACAGATTAATATGCATCGTTTTTCCCTTTACTTTTCAAAAGTTGACACGACGCAAGGCTTTATGGATATGCGGTGGTGTATGGTTCTTTGGCTTGGTTGTTTCGATTATTCCCATTTCAGGAATAAAGTATTTCAAGAACGAAGATGCTGACTTTGGATTTTATGGCAGATCCGCGGTCTGTTTACCTATGCAGCTAAGCCCAGATCGTCCTGCTGGCTGGGAATATTCAGTAGTGTTCTTCATTGCTGTTAATTTTGCAGCATTCACTTTCATGCTCGCTGCCTACGTTGCAATATTTATTAAAGTCCGGCAATCATCACGTGCTGTTCGCTCAACTGCAATGAACAGAGAGTCATCCCTTGCTAAGAAGGTCATGTTTATCATTCTCACTGACTTTGCTTGTTGGATGCCTGTGATTATTATTGGGGTGTTGTCATTGACCAGGTCCTTTGACGATCCATCAAAACAGGTGTATGTGTGGATTGCAGTATTTGTTCTTCCAATAAACTCTTCAATCAACCCTTTTCTTTATACCTTTTCTAATTTACAACTTTGCCAAAGGCCTTCTACCAATAGACAAGACGTTATTAACAATTTACCTCATCGACTGTCAGGTGTTATCCAAATGAAAGGTAAGCATTGCGATAAAATAGATACGCTTTAAGTAATAGTGCTATAGAGAAAAAATACTGATAACGTTGAGATAATGAACGAAGCAAACATTTACATTTGTTTCATTACATACACTAGGCCGCAGACAAATAGTGCCTTCTGAACATATAAATACGAACGTTAACGAGAAGAAAAATAGCAACACCTTGCAAAACCTTGAGATAATAAGGGAGAGCGGTGAACCATCCCGACAAAACAAACAAGCAGACGATAGACATCGCATGATGCTGGTTGAAATACCGAAAATAATGCAAGATGACAAGCTTAATGGAATGGTAAGTATTTAACTTTTTAATAGTACAAACTAAGCACTGCGTTATTCCTAAACTATGTATCAGAACCTTGTACGTCCCTTCATTTTTCTAGAATATATTAATAGGAAAAACCGTATAAAAATTACTTCAGTATGTGAAAATGACCTTCTCCTTGGCTAACATTAAGATAACAAAGTCTTGGTTTTATTATTGTATTAATCAAAAATGATGATGCATTGTCATCTTAAATTGAAGGGATATGTCGTGGCAAGCGTCGAAGAAAGTGGTTTACATGATTTAAGTCTTATAAAGTACTTTAGTCCATCAAAAAGAGAGGCATGGACTAAGGAAGTCAGTATTGTGTCAGGACTCACCAAAGGAATTGAACAAGATAATCATCCAAATCTGCTATCGTATCGATGGAATAGTTTGGGTACGTATAACACTGAAATTTAGAACAAAAAATGTTTGCAGCATAATTTATTCACGAGTTGTAATACTGGTATTACTCGACCCCAACTGGATATTGGATTGTGTCCCTGCACACCAGGTACGATAAGTCAGACCGAAGTATGAATGTATTTGTACTCCCCAGTTTGTTTAAAGGAAATATATATCTCAGCTCATTGGCCACTCCAAATAGTTAACAGTTTAAATGCAATTTTAAATTCTTCAATCGTATTTCTTGACACTTATAATTCATATTTTTTATATATTATTATATATTCATAAATGTTGTCTTTTCAGAGTGTGACGACCATTCAATAGACGAATCAAAAGTCAAGATTCCCCGGATGACGGAGAAAAGCTTGTAAATATGATACATAATGTATTTTAAAACTATCATTGTTGTTGTTGTGGATGTTTTTGTTGTTGTTATTTTTGTTGTTGATACTGTTATTGTTTTATTATACCTTGTTTAATGAAATTATAAATGATTGTCTCATACTTTTATCCTCGTTTCTTTTACAGAATTTGCTACGATTTCGTATCCAGTATAAGTCTACAAGACTTTCTTGATAGTGAGACCTCACTTACCTTCAAAATGGTCTGTTCTCTGGCTATCGATGTTATCTCTGCTATATCTTACCTGGAAAGTTTTGGAATATGTAATAATGAAGTCAATCCTCGATCAATTCTTATTGCTCCATCTGAGTCACAAGTACGTAACATATTTCTTGTGTTATAAAACAGTTGACAATAACTTGGAAAACTTAACATTGATCCAAAAGTAAGACCAGTAACTATCATAGGTACATTTATTTTAAACAAAAATAATCCATGTCCACATTCACTTATTTTCTGCTGTCTACTTGTCAGCTATTATGTACGTTTTCAAGCTTTCATTTGAATCGAACGCTGTGATCAACAAGTAAAACTTCAATAATACGAGTTGTTGCGTTTTTGAAATGTTCGCACTGTTTTCAGTTTATTTAACAAATAAAGAAGGTTAAGCAATGTTTTATACAGTGATAAAACTCGACGGACATTTGAAAACACGAGAGAAATGTTAAAATAACGAGCCGAAAGTTGGAAGTCGGAAGTTGGAGTCGGAAGTATTAATCCGGTGATTTGAAATTCAGAAATAGAAAGTAGTAAAACAAAAATCAAAAAATAGAAAGCAAAATCTAGTATGAAGTGAAGTCGAGCTTTGAGAAAAAGTGTTTCATCTGATATCCAAATAGCGAAAAGTGGGCTGAAAAAACGAAGCGCAGCGATTCGTGCGATATCGGCTTTTCTCGTGAAATTCAACGTGGAATTCCCTCGTCATACAATGAATTTACCTATAAAATACTATTTCAAGTGTTTGATATAGCTTCTCATTAATAAAAATTGACCAGACTTTATGCTAATTAGATCACATATATCCAAACCTCCGTAAAGGTTGTGATTTTATTTGTTTTTGTCCTCATGAATTAATAATGAGTTTGAACATTTCTAATTTCAGCTTTTTAAGAGCGGATGCCTGTAAAAATCGAGAATCTCAAGTCAGTTGAAAAAAATCGAATTGTTTTTTATTTCGCCAAAT
>JAUUIK010014231.1:0-10358 GCA_032270385.1 Urticina crassicornis | reverse complement strand
GCCCAAACATTCTGAAACTCGATAAACTTACTAATTTTAGTGTGATCTTTCATGTGATGGGGTTTGTTTTTTAATTATATTAATATTTCTACACTCGCTCCCAGTCCCTTCCTCAACTCCGAAAAGGCTAATTAGTACAACTAATCCACTGATTATCAGTAAACTCAGAATCTGATTTGCTATACAGGCACTATATATTTAATGACTAGACAGCAAGCTCGAGATTTCTACTAGCAGGTGGTTGGCGAGAGCAAAACCGGAAGCTCCCAAGCCAACTGTCAAAGTTCATAGAAATTAAGAGCAAGCCTGTCTAATTTTGTTAGTAGAACCAAGCAACCAAATATCAATTATATAATGTTGTTTTGTAAAAGCAATTTCATTTTTCCTCTGTTTTAAAATTGTCGCGTTTTCCCCCTGAAAATACATAACTTTTACCAGTGTTTGAGTATTCTATGTTTGATAGATCAATGGCGATTAGACTGCTTGCCCTTGGTTTCTATCAGCTTTGATAGATTGTTTGGGATGGACTCCTTGCCAACAATCAGCCTATTCAAACCTTGAGCTAGAACCCTTGAACATACTATCTGATTCTTAAGCAAATACCTTGATCTTGCAGTCTATTGTATTTTTGATTAAAATTGTAAATATGTGTGAGGCTAAACGGCTATATATTATTTGTTCTAACAGAAAAAGGCTATGGAGAGTATCAACTCTCGTCTTGGTTTGGTCGTCAAGAGTGGGAAATATACTCTGGGATACAAGTCCACCCTTAAGACCCTTCGACTAGGCAAGGCTAAGCTAGTCATTATCTCAAACAACACTCCTCAGTTAAGGTGAGTTTAACTCATTGCATTGGTTGTTTATGGAGGGTACTTTGTTTGGAACTCTTGCAAATGAACCAAGGAGAATTCTTTAAATCTGTTCCTAAATAAATGAATAGCAAACAAGTTTGAACATGAATAATATGTTGGCTGTTTTTGTGATATCTAAAATATAATGCTTCGATGTAAGCTGTATATGCAAAAAATATAGATATCAATGAGATATTTACCTTAGTTAGGGCTCTCAAAATAACATGGCTTCCACTGGAGCTTGGTGATACAGTGAGACATGACGTCACATTATATTGTTTCACATGATTGACAGCTCTATTGCAATATACAAACTTGGCTCTTACTCTGGAAACAGTCCGGTTTTATTGGAAACAGCAGTAAAAGTGCTGAATAGGACGTTAGCATGACAGTGGCATTTGACAACCACTACTAGGATGCTTTGCCTATTTTCTTTCCTTAGATAATTAGTACTACCAATTGTCTTACGTTTCTCATGAGGGAATAAAAATCTGAACAACAAAGAGAATTCACAAAGATTTCTTGTAGTGGTAACCAAATGACGCCATCATGCAAACGTCCTATTCCTATGAACAGCAGCACACACTGCTATGATAGCCACACGATCTGAATAATTTTCTTGAAATCCTGTGAAGGATGAAGACTGATTGGTTATAAGGCAAAGGAACAATAAAATAGTTTTAATATGAAGAATCTAGTATCTGGGGAAAATAATTTTATTATCCACGTGGAAGTGAAAGTGGCTCTTGATTAATAAGTGTGTTCATTAAGAGCCATAGCAACAGGCTTAACTTTATAAGTAGCTGGCTAAATGAAGATGTGTTGCTGAAAAAAAATATCCACAAAAATCACAACAAAGCTGATGAACCAAGGGCTTACAACCACTGGAGCACAGCTGGTAGTCAGATTATAATCAGGGTTCGTACAGGTTTTGGAAAGTCTTGGAAAGTTTTGGAAATTGATAATGCTTTTTTCCAGGACCTGGCAAGTTTTGGAAAATTCTTTTTTCGACCACTGGGCTATGGAAAAGTTATGAATTTTTTGTCGGTTGCCCAGCTCCTACCTCTTCCATGAATTTCACTTTATTTTTTCGCTTCTGTGGTTTTGGAAATTTGAGTCAATAGGCCTTGAAAAAGTTTTGGAAGTTTTCACTGAGGAATCTGTACAAACCATGTATAATGAAAATACTGATTATTGTGTAAATTATTACTAAAACCTACAATAACTTTAATTTACAGGAAAAGTGAGATAGAATACTACGCTATGCTTGCTAAGACTGGTGTTCACCATTATACTGGTAACAATATTGAATTAGGAACAGCCTGTGGAAAGTTCTTCCGTGTGTCTGTCCTCAGTGTTACAGACCCTGGTGATTCTGATATAATCCGCTCCATGCCATCAGAACAGCAGCCTCAGGCATCCTAGGCATAAGTGCTTGTAAACTTATCACAATAAAATGAATTTATGAGAACTTTCCTGTTGTGTTTTGTTTGTAAAGTGTGAGAATAATTCATGAAGTAAAACGTTTGCTTGCAACTGTCACACTCCAAACAGTCTACTTTCCCCTCCAGACGCAATCACATTTGTTCTTAATTTATCTCAGATGCATGGGACTTGGGAGCGAGTTTCATGGTAACCCTCCTCTCCTGTCGCGCCATCTTAAACTCACTCCCAATTATCGTGCTTTCCAGATATGTCGGCAACAAATTTGTACCAATAATACGAATCTGTTATTTATCTAAGAAGTTATACTGGAAGTTCTTTATTATACATCAGTAACCTTAAACCATGTTACGCCCTACCTAAATATTCCCAACCGTTTACCTCCTAACCAAATGAGAGAAAGATATATTTGAGGCTTGGTAAAAAAAGGGTTTGTAAAGGACTAGACTTGCGTGCCAAACTCCTATTGAAACAGACACTTGTTATGATTAATTTCTGGTATGTATAATAGATCGACACTGACAGTTTCCTAATATAAAAAATTATAATAAAATAAACGTCTCTGTTTTACGAGGGTAGCACGTGACAGCTGTATGAACTGACATACGGCCCTCGTCCATGATCGTATTGGAATTTAAGAATGTTGATTTTTGTGGAGGGAGGAATACCGGAGAACCCGGAGAAAAACCCTCGAAGCAAGGGAGTCGACGACAAACTCAACTCACATATGACGCCAAGGCCGGGAACCCATTGGAGGCATAACATACGTATACTCCTGATTGTAAGCTGCTCGCTGCCAATGCGCTATAATATGCAGCCGAAAAAGTCCTCCACTGGTTGTTAAGCGCATTGAGACATTTGTGAAATGCGCTATATAAGTATCCATTACTTACTATAATATTTATACCGTTTTGCCGGTATGCCAGACACCTCAGTATACTAGTAATTCACAAACTCTGGGCTTGGCCTAAACTTCACACGCATGCGCATCAGCATATCAATAGTTCACGTGGATTGAGGCAACCAGCTGTTTCGTCCTTATCAGGGCTCGTCAGCATGGCAAAATTATGCATTATTCAATTCGTAACCTAATCAGAAACAAGACGAATATGGACAAAAGGTCAAAATATTAATTACGTACATGGTTATCATGCTTCAAGGCGGATGATCATGCAAAAGGTTAAACTGCAGCTTAAAATGTACCGAGCTGGATTAATTTTGCGGTATGGTAGACCGACAAACACCCTTGACCCTCCCGATAATTGCGATTTGGTTACACGGTTACAGGATCAATAGTTATAATAGCACATCATCAGTCACAATACAACAAAAGGCACAGAGCAAAAGGTTAAACTGCAGCTTAAAATGTACCGAGCTGGATTAATTTTGCGGTATGATAGGCCGATGAACACCCTTGACCCATGCATTGCGGTCGTAGTGCGCACACCGCCTTGCCCTTGGCCTTCCATAATTGCGATTGGGTTACACGGTTACAGGATCAATAGTTACAATAGCACATCATTCACAATACAACAAAAGACACACAGCAGATAACTAATATTCTTTTAAAAAAAATAAAATTAACGCCTTTCGACCGTTTTTTTTTTTGACGCAAGTCGCGCCACTCCTTTGTTTATAAGAATAGAGTTTACCGTGTTGGCCGGCACAGCTATGACGTACTTAAATCTCATATTGTTTCTGCCTTGACCATACTTTGTACATGATTGTTTAGAATAAACAATTGAATATAGGTTTTATTGTATTTATCAGCTAAAACAATACAAAATACAGTCAAGTTCTTTAACCTTCCTGATCCTGAGCGCTTTCCGGAAGGTACTGTGCCCAGTGTTCTAGCCGGTGTCTGCCGACGTCTTGACCTTCAGGATGCATGGCCGTCAACAAAGCTACGATATGAATTTCGTATTTAATCTTTATTTCTGAGTTATCCATTGACGCTTTAGTCTTTGTATTTTCCTCTTTTCATTTTTCTCTTTCTTTTTTCTCTCTTTATTTTTATTTTTACTTTCTCTCGTCACCTTTCTTTTGGATTATATTATGAAGTTTTATTGTTTATTCGGCAATACCCGAACACACGACGATTTTCCTGGCACCTTTCCGATTTCTTGGTAATCACGTGACGTAATCACAAAAGCGGAAGTGATGTAGAGAGTGGTGCGCAGGAAGAGGTGGGACTTCGATCATTTGCAGTTTGCTTGGTTCAAGTATCTACATGAACTATAACTTGTTGGGAACGAAACCTTAGACTACGAACGGAAATCGGCCGCGATCAGATCTGAACTAGAAATGCCGTTAACTGTTACTCTCGAATACGATAAGTGGAGTACGTTGAGCCTCTCAAAATAACTCAGTAAGCTATTACTATTATATTCAACGTGGGACGTACGCGGAAATTCCGACTCAGCACTTTGACTTGGAATTCTTTTATAATTTCTACCTTATTTTGGTATTGCTAGCGGATATTCTCTGCATCTTTGGAATTGTTTAGTGCGTTACGCCTCTATAAATCGCTTTGACATTTTTAAAGCTGAACTATGGCAAGCAAAGACATGAAGATCACCAAGCAAGTTCTGAAAGAAGGTGTCGTTCACAAAAAGAGCAGTCTGCTAAAACAATGGAGACGGAGATTTTTAGTACTGAACCGTGAAACATTATGTGTATTTAAAAAAGAAGGAGACGACAAAAAGGGCCGTACTGCCAAGGAAAGAATATTCTTAATGGACATAGCCTCGTTTGATAAATATTCATCCAAAAAGAGAACATTTTGCTTCAGTGTGCTGGCCGATGGCCGAACTTACAACTTCAGTTGTGCTTCTGAGATTGACAGAGAACTTTGGATTCGAGTTATAACGACTGCTCAACATCATGAGAAAGAACTAGAAGAGAATGATCCTATTCGTAGAAAAAGCATGAAGCTTACTGGAGGACTTAAAAGAATCACGATCGAGAGACAAAAGGGTTTGGGTCTAGGATGTACGATCAAAAATGTTGGAGGAGTAATCTTTGTTAATAGAATCTTAGAACATGGAACCGTGTCGAGCAGCGGAGTTCTTCGTCCAGGTAAGCCAAACATATATTTAAAACAACTCCTTTAATTAAAGTTTACACAAGACTAGATGTTTTACTTGACCTAACCTATTTAGATCTTTTATGATTGTTCAAAGGTTTTGTGCTATCGAGCTATCGAGCTATCGAGCCTGTTTGTTTACATATACCCATAAGACTTATGTTTATATTTCTAAAAACTGTAAAAGCTCAAAGAAAACGTGATGGAGACCTAAAAAATACGACAATGGTTCTTGATAGGCTTATCACGCGACAGAGAAGTATTAAGCGTTTAGTTTCTCTCCAAATGGCAATACGCTATGAGCATAAGGACATAATGTGTTTTGGACATTAAATTTACATATGCGTGACCATTGATCCCAGTTGTTTTTACTCTAAATGATAGGTTTCTTGTCAAAAGTTGCTATCCATCATATTATAGCCTCTCCAATAACTCTATGTTCTGAGATGATTAACCTATTTACTTGTGGGCAGGTGGCCAATGTTGAACTGCGTACGTCTCTTTTTAGAACTCCTTTTTTTAGTCACAAAGAAACATCTGCTTCTTGTAAGCCTAAAACTAATAGATGACTAATGTTCTTGAATAAACGACAGCGAATTAGCATAATATATGGTTTCAACTTTTTAATTTCCTGCTGTCACAAAATGCCTATGTTTTTTTATCTGCTTTTAAATATATATATTTAGTGATCATAAGTTCATCCTTACTCAAATCCTAAAAAAATATATAAAATCGTAATTAAGGGCTATTTTGACTTTACATACAGTATAAATATCAAATTCATATTTTGAATAAATAGACAAATATTAATATATGAAAGATAAAGATATTCTTATCTTATCTTGCTACGAGACACCACAAAAAATGGATAAAACCTGCTGTCATAAACCAACAATATGTTTTTTATTGGTTTTTTTCTTTAAATGGGAGTCAACATGTTAAATTTTCTGTTATTGTTAAATTCCTGCTTTTATTTTACCAATCTCATTTTTAAGCTTAAATATTTTTATATATAATTATATGTAATTATATGGCATAGATTTGCAACAACAGTACATTAGGTAAACACATTACATCAACATATTCCGTGACCTGATCCTCATAAATCAACATTGGGTGCTGTATTGTACCAGTGAAATTAAATAATTTCTTGTTTTTGATTGTGACATAAGATGATGAATATGTTTTTCAGTTGAAACTCTAACCATCGTAAAAACAACTTTCTGTGAAAACAATACTAAAGAATTAAATGTGGGAAAAGGAATTCTTTTAAGGGAAAAATCAGACTATAAAAATTGAGTTGACATAAAATTCTGTTATTTACATGTATAGACAACCTGAATCCACAGCCCAGATGTTTAAACTGAAATTTGAAGAAATTACTGCCTGTCATTTTGAAGTGTTAATTATGACTGACATTTTTTGTACTTACTACTTGTTTCCCTGGTTTTCCCGGAATGAAAATACATAAAGCAATAAAAGTTGTTTAACTGATATTATTCAATAACAAAATAAAGTATTTGTTTTCTGTTGAAAGAGAAAAATCATGCAAATATTTTAAAAAGAATTTAACATTTTGGTAAATAATACTTTGATATTAATAGGGTTTTCATTTGACGCCAGGAACTGGTGGTCAGGTTTCCACTGAGTAGTGAGCTGTCTGTTAATTCTTTTGTTTGAATCCAGAAGTTTCTAAAAACTCAGCCCTCCGGGATTTGGTTAGAACAAACTGTTTTAAATTATGGCGCTGACAATCTGTTCTACAGTCTACTGAGAAACTTGCAATGGCCTTTTGTACTTTATATCGTATTTCCTAAAATTTTGTATTAAATATTGTTCCACACAGCCACATGGACATGTAGACTTAGTCAGACGTATTTGTTTTTTTTACCTAATTGCCAGAAAACCCGACCCTTTTTAGCATTAGCAACAAAGAGATGGAAAAGCATAACAACAACAAGTTTCTTTGTACTTAAAAAGTAGATTAATGAATTAATTACAAAATATAAGAGACAACCAAATGAAAGAATAACTATACTTTTAACCTGTAGCTAGGCAGCACTTACTAAGCAAGATGTGGCAATTATAAGCAAGGATGGAATACTTAATGATAAATAATAATAATATTTAAATCACACATAATATGAAACAAAATACAAACTTTGTATTCCTATTTTAGTTGCGAAAGAGCTGCATTATAATTAATTAATCCAGGGTTGTTTTTTCTTTGCTTTTCATAATTACAAAGAGTATCGTAATAGCTGACAGTCTAGACTAATAGGGTCTAATTGCTTTCTCTGAATGGCCATGTAACACCTCTTCTGAAAATTCTTCAAGGTCAAAAATTAATACTTCGAAAGACCGTGTTGAAAATAGAAAAAATCCTAAGTTTTAGAAATATCAGTTTATTACTGATAAAATAAGAATTTTTTGAAATTCGAAATTTTACATGGAAATTTATATACGTACACTTCCTTGTAAAATTTCGAATTTCAAAAATTCATAACGTCCTCCATATTAAGCTGATTTTTCTCAAACTTTGGATTTTTACTAATCTTAACATGGTCTTTCCAGTCCTAGTAATAGTTTTCGATTTTGAAGAATTTTCAGAAGGGGTGTTACATGGCCATTGTCTGACTCACTAATGATTATTCATGTATATTCTAAAATGAGTCTGATGACATATACTAACGATATAAAAGAGGACAATTTCCAATACACCCACAACTTATTAACCTATTTGTATAACAGCTGTCAGTAGTACTAGTAGTACTAAAGACAAAGGTTGCATTTTATTTCATTGATTATTGCATCCAAAACTACTTTCAGTTTTCAGCCGTCACATGAGCAGCAATTATCTAACTTTTTAGCAATTATATAAAGATTAATAATTGATTGAAGGCCATAATTAAGAAGGCTTTCACATATTAGTGTTTGTGGGATGCCAGTGAAGTCATAGGGTGACTTTTCCAAATTTTACACAGTTGTCTTAATTACGAACCAAAAATTCACGACTTCCTTGCCTGTATTTGAGCTTTTGGTAATCTCACTCAAAAAAACTTATGTGTTTTTTTCAAGAAATGAAACCATAGAATAACATAATCCCAAATATTCTAACTTTGCTGACAACCCACATTATAACTATTACTTAATTTTGTATTATTTTTTATCAAGGTAACCTGTTACTTAACATGAATGCCCTCCACCCCCATCACCCTGCCCTAATACATAAATCATCAGTCTATAAGCAATTGTCTATATAAACAACGTTATGGTTTATTGCAGGCGATCAGTTGGTAGATGTTAATGGGATCGAACTGGCCGGTCGAACTGTGGCTGAAATCAGTGAGATCATCCGTTCATGTCCCGACCAAGTAGTTTGCACAGTCAAGCTATCCACTGATTTCCGGGTTGTAGATACCCATGCTGCACCGCGCGCGGACTACGCGGAAATCGATCTTTCATCTCTAAGACCACGTGACGACAGTGTGTCTTCGGGAAGTGAAGAATCTCTCGATAACAACAGGCACCCGCGTGCGGAAAGCGTGAATGAAAAACCAGAAATAACCGAGAATACCCATCAGGCACCCCACGACAACAATCGTCAAAAACCATCGGAAAAATCGAAGTTCGAGGATCCTGAGTACGATGAGGTCATTCCAAGCAATCTTCGAAAAAGACACTCCTTACCCCTACGCCAACCCCCTGGGGAGACCACTGGTCAGGGAAAGACCGCGGGCGATGACATGCAATATTTAGAACTGGATTTTCCTGTTTATGATCGTCCACGTTTGAAAAGTGATCCACCTAAAAAGCCGAATGACAAGAAGCCCGCAGCACCCATTGCCGCCTACGCTTATATCGAACTTGATTTTAAGGACAAACCGCAAGAAGAAGAAGAGTTTAGAAATCTAAATCTAAACGAAGTAAATGAAGAAAAATAGTAAATATCTACATTACCAAAATAAGCCGTACTCAATCTAAAACCAAGCTACGAATTGGAAAAAAAATATGTATTTTAATTATAATAATATCCACAGCATTAAACACATATATATGATGGATGAACAGTAATTTACGTTTGATTGAAGGTCGTTTGGGGAATTTGTGTGATTGATAGCGATATAGTTTGATTGATGGGTGTTTCGTTGCTGTTCTGGTTAGTTTGGGTAATAAATTGGTCGTTTGAATGGTCGGCCTAAGGATAAGTTCGTTTTGCTTTGAATGGACCATTCTTCGTTATCAACATACTGCAATACCAAGACTATTTGAAACATGATTTAGCTTTAGATACTTTTATTTGTAAAAAAACATTCACTATCTAGTTCAAATACTAACAAACACTGAACAAACAAGGCACCTCGCGCAGTCGCAGTACAAACACACTCGATTCATGAATAAATATAATAATTTGACAGACGTGTAAATTATTTTTGTTGTGGGAAATGTCAGTCTTTACCAGATGGCTACAAATAGCCTGACCCAGGGCCATTGATTTAGCGCTGTTTTCTGTGGGAAATATCTAAAATATAACAAATACGTTGAATCTTATAAAAGTTGCGAGATAAAAAACACGAAATTTCCGACGCCAACTGCCCCGCCTATAATAGCCCTTCCATGTTTTTGGATACTGAGCTTGGTCGTAAATCACTTTGCTGTGGGCACTACTATTACTCACAGTGTTACCAGTATCATGTCCCTGTTTGTCCATATAAGTTCGCGTGATGAGAGATTTAGTTGATCGAGAGATTGATTTATTTCGATTTATTTCACCCCTATGTCTTGCGGTGATGGGTTCTCCCTTTGTAAGACTCCCAGAATGTAGAAGAGAATGTATAATTAATAACGGGAATAAACTGATATCAAGAAAGCCAGCCCGTTACTCACCTACCCACGGTTGCGCACCAGTTAGGCTGCATTCAATATGTATGGCAGGGGGGGGGGGGGGGGGGCGGGGGGCATGCCGGTGAAATTTTTTT
>JAUUIK010013898.1:0-10364 GCA_032270385.1 Urticina crassicornis | reverse complement strand
TCATCCCCAAAGGAAGTCACCTATCCAAGTTAATCATCAGAGATCTTCATCAGAAGTCAGGACACTCAGGAAGAGAGTACGTGTTGTCCTTACTACGCCAAAGGTTCTGGGTAATACAAGCCAACTCAGCAGTAAGAAATGTTATTTCCAACTGTTACGACTGCAAGCGCCGTCATTCTGCACGTGGAGAACAGAAAATGGCAGACCTGCTAGCCGCGAGAGTTGCTCCATGTATACCGCCTTTTACTTATGTTGGTATCGATTATTTTGGTCCATTTCTTATTCGTCTCAAGAGAAGCATGGTAAAAAGGTATGGAGTTATATTTACCTGCTTAACTGTACGAGCTGTACACCTCGAAATCTCCAGCACGCTTACCGCAGACTCCTTTATCTTGGCCTTGCGAAGATTCATAGCACGAAGAGGACAAGTTAAAGAAATATATTCTGACAACGGTACAAATCTCGTTGGAGGAGAACGTGAATTACGAGAAGCAATAGCAGAATGGAATCAAGCACAGATCCATGAATCTTTATTGCAAAAGGAGATCAAGTGGAATTTCAATCCTCCCGCAGCATCGCATTTTGGTGGATCATGGGAACGTTGCATTCGTACTGTGCGCAAGATACTAATGGCGTTGCTAAAAGATCAAGTCTTAGATGATGAAGGATTACTAACGTTGATGTCAGAAGTGGAAGCTATCATAAATGGACGACCTTTAACCAAGGTATCGAGCGATCCCCAGGATGCAGAACCTCTTACACCTAACCATCTTCTTCTTCTAAAACAAGATATTACTCTCCCTCCTGGTCTATTTGAAGTCGCTGACAGCTATGGAAGAAAAAGATGGAAGCAAGTGCAATATATGAGTGACATATTCTGGAAGAGATGGACAAGGGAATATCTTCCTATTCTACAGCAACGACAGAAATGGTATTTTCCGAAGAGAAATCTTGCTACGAATGATATTGTGCTGGTGATTGATGAATCATCCCCAAGAAATTGCTGGAACATTGGACGCATCATTGAAGTATTTCCTGATGTCAAGGGCTTTGTGAGAATAATAAGGATCAAGACTAAAACAGGGATTTTTGAACGACCAACGACCAAGACATGTCTGTTGGAAGCATCCGTGTAGGATTCAAGTAAAGAACATTAAAGAAAGTCACTAAATCACAAAGCAGATTACTGAACATTGTTTAATTATGTCTTAGATCTTTAAATGTAGTAAAATACTTAGTATTTTAGGGGCCGGTATGTTGATGCAGGACACGGGATTATAGGGTATTATTGGTATGTTAAGTTAGTCCTTTCAGTTTCTTTGTTTCGTTGTTTCATTGTTTCATTGTTTTCCGGCTTTCTGTTTTCTCTGCTTCATTTAATATTCAAATTAGTAGTATAAGATCACTTGTAGTTAGTTTTTGTAGTGAGTCCTCGTCAAGTTTGTACCAGTTTGGTTTGTAAGTATTTTCTCGTCTTTCGCCTGCCTTTCTCGTTTACTTGATTTACTTTGATCAATTTATATAACTTTGTAATTACTTGTTATAGAAACCGCACCGCACAGTGTCGTGATTGGTATTAAACTTCTGGTTTAAAAAACTAAAATGTGTTAAGTACATGGTTCGCGATTACAGTTGTACTACAATCTCATGAGAAATAGTAAAACCACAGAACGTAACTTTGTTTGATTTTCTGTATGTATCTATAAACTTATATAACACAAGAAATATGTTACGTACTTGTGACTCAGATGGACCAATAAGAATTGATCGAGGGTTGACTTCATTATTACATATTCCAAAACTTTCCAGGTAAGATATAGCAGAGATAACATCGATAGCCAGAGAACAGACCATTTTGAAGGTAAGTGAGGTCTCACTATCAAGAAAGTCTTGTAGACTTATACTGGATACGAAATCGTAGCAAATTCTGTAAAAAATCAGAAACGAGGATAAAGGTAGTTTGGATACAACCATTCTCGATATAAGCAAACTAACTAGTTTTAATGTGATTTTTTGTAATATGCTTTGTTTCCTAATCACAATAATGTATACTTTTATACTCAATTCCAGCCCCTTCCTAAATTTACAACAACATCTACAACTACAATGTAACAACTACAATAATAATAATAATTTGGAGGGCTAATCATCCTTCCGCGCAGCATATGCTGAATTGCGAAGGACGCAGCTCAACGTGGTCGAATCGAAGGCATGTAAAGGCGCACTATGCCACCATACGACTCATGTCTGATCACGGAGCACAGCTAAGATCGAATGAATGTTGAATTTTGTGGAGGGAGTAAAAACGGAGAACCCGGAGAAAAACCCTCCAAACAAGGGAGAGAATCAACAACAAACTCAACTCCAGGAATCGACCCCGGGTCACAGTGGTGAGAGGCGAGCGCTCACACCGCTACGCCACCAATGCTTCCCTACAACGCAACAACTACGTAACAACTACAACTACAACTACAATGTAACAACAGCTACATCGTAACAAAAAACAACAGAAACAGCAACAATAACAAATTTAAAAACGTTATGTATCATATTACTTACAAGCTTTTCTCCGTCATCAATGGAATCTTGACTTTTGATTCGTCTATTGAATGGTGGTCACAAACTGAAAATATATTATTAATTTAAGAGACTCTAGTTATCGGATAATTGTTGAAAAAATGAATGATTCCGTAATTAATGGGCTGCGTTACATCAGTCTTAAAACAAATGTTCAAACCAGGGGCGGATTTAGCGATCGAGCGGGCGCAGGGACCGTGGAGCGAATTTTGGGTTGAGGGAAGGTTAATCTCCGCTGGCCTAATTTTCGTTTCGCCTAAATGTTAACATCATAAATTTAGACCCAAGTGAACTGCAGTGCTGGTTCCGTTGATGAAGATAATTTGATTTATTTAATTAGCGTTTGTTTATGTGATATTTTAAACAATTAATTTATAAGAGAAGACATAACTTGATTGTTAAATAACAAATCATTAATTTAAAATGGCCAACATTATTGCATTTTATAACTAACTTGGAGGATGCAGGATCCAAAGTCGAGGAATAATAGAGTACAGCTCGTGATTGAAATATGCTGAAAATCGTTTTTTGTACTAAATATCAATATTGCGTACCCAAACTATGCCATCGATACGATGTCAGATTTGGATGATTATCTTGTTCAATTCCTTTGATAAGTCCTGACACAATACTGACTTCCTTGGTCCATGCCTCTCTTTTTGATGGACTAAAGTACTTTATAAGACTTAAATCATGTAAACCACTTGATTCGACCATTGCCACAACATATCCCTTCAACATAAGACCACAAGGTGTCATTTTGATAAATAAAAAGCAACCTAGATTTAGAGTAATTTCTTTTATTTGAACATAGTTCTAGTTAAAGGCATTTATGTTCAAGATTTTAGAATTCAATTTTTAAATTGTTTAATATTAGTTGGTTGAGAAAAATTAATTATAAAACGCAAGGTATTCTTGATAAAAAATACACTTTTTTCTGTTGATAAGAGCAAATAATTTATCATTTATTGTAAGATCCTTCATAACGTAATAGAGTGGTTTTCATTAATAACCCGTGAAATACACTTTAGCGTATTGCGCACTATTACACTAGCTCTAATTATTTTGTTTTCTATTTTATTTATCTGACTATTACGCTTTAATTAGTACGTTTTGTTTCACGGGTTAATGAAAACCACTTAATTTCGTGCGTCCAATACGCTTTTTTCTTTTGGTTTGTGGCGGTCAATGTATAAGCAGATGACAACGGTTGCTTGTTTTATCCATTACTAGACTATGTAGAGGGAAGAGATCTTGATACTTATATAGTAAGGTCCGTGTTTTACAAGGCTCGAAAATGACCCCAAAATCAATCAAAACCATCGGCTGTAGTCCATGCAAAATGCCCAAAAATAGATAAAGTTTAATTAACCATTAATTCCAAATTAATTTAATAACACGATGTTTAGTTTGCGAAAATAAAATATTATAATTTACCATTCCATTAAGCTTATCATCTTGTAATATCTTTGGTATTTCAACCAGTATTATGCGATGTCTATCGTTTGCTTGAGTATTTTTTCTAGTCCTTCTCTCCTCTCTCGTCTCTGAGTCTTCACTGCTGCATTTCTCTACCACATCTCTAGCATTCGTAGTTTCAGTTTGAGAAGTACAAGGTAATGTCTTTGTGCGACCTAATAAACATGATTACATTATAATATAATAGACATTAGAAAAAAATCAGCACACGCAAAATATGTCAATGGTCGATTTATACTTTATAAAAGAAATAGAAAAATCGTGAGAAGCCCTCCGCCTTTTCTACGCGTTTTCTATTTCTTCATTAAAGGTGCATAAATGCCTTCAATGTGTTATTCATTTGGAGAGCGAGGTTGTTAAAGCGTCAGTGTGATGAAAGCGTTTCAAGTTTTCAATTTGATCAAACCCGGTAAACTGTAATTTAGTAACACATTTAATAAAATCTTTACTTCAATACTATTTTGTTTCGTCTCTATACAACTACGTTTGTAGAAGTATTTTATAACTTTGCTCACCTTTAAGTTGGATATCAGTTGGCAGACGACTAACTTGGCTATTACTGTTATCCCTCCAGTTACTAGAAAGGCTTTGGCAAATTTGTAAATTTGAAAAGGTATAAAGAAAAGGGTTGATTGAAGAGTTAACTGGAAGAACAAATACTGCAATCCATACATACACTTGGTTTGTTGGATCGTAAAATGACTTGGTCAGTGACATCACCCCAATAATAATCACAGGGATCCAACAAGCAAAGTCAGTGAGAATGATAAATGTGACCTTCTTTGCAAGGGACGACTCTCTGTTCATTGCAGTGGATCGGACAGCACGTGAAGATTGCCGGACTTTAATAAATATTGCAATGTAGGCAGCGAGCATGAAAGTGAATGCAGCAAAATTAACAGCAATAAAGAACACTACTGAATATTCCCAGCCAGCAGGACGATCCGGGCTGAGCTGCATGGGTAAACAGACCGCTGATCTGCCATAAAATCCAAAATCAGCCTCTTCGTTCTTGAAATAGTTTATGCCTGAAATGGGGATAATTGAAACAACCAAGCCAAAGACCCATACACACGCGCATATCCATAAAGCCTTGCGTCGTGTCAACCTTTGGAAAGTAAAGGGGAAAACGATGCATACTAATCTGTCTGCAGTAACAACAGTGAGCAATACTACAGAGGCCTCGCTTGATAACATGGATATCATTCCAGTAATTTGACAGCCAATCCCTGAACGCCATTTCATGTCATGCTTAAAATATTCTCCCTTCCATTTAGCGTCCATTATAGCAATAATGAGTAAATAAATTCCCATCAAAAGGTCAGCTACAGCTAGATTTGTTAACAACAAAGAATGAACTGGACTGTCCCTGTTGCTGCTGAACATCCTCCATCCAATCACAAATAGGTTTCCAAACAGAGCCATCATACCAAGGACCCAGATACACACGCGAAGAACCTCGTTCTTCATTAAATCATCGCAACTGGAAAAACCATTTGATGGTGATTCACATTTGAGTCCTTCTATTGCGTTTTCGGCGTAACAGCAAAATATGAACTCGTCAAGCTTTCTGTACATACAAAATATGAACATGCATAATGGTAAATTATCAGCCGTAATATGGCCATAATGGAGTCGGTGCCAAGTTCGTACATTGCAATTGATAGCCGTCAATCATGTGAAACAATGAGATATGGCTTCACTTTTCATTGTGTTTATTCTTTTTACCTCCCCACTCCTTCCTTTTCCAAACTCACTATTGCTTTGTTGATCAGCCAGTTTTGTATCTGGGGAAGGGGAAGCCTGTGAGTAACCTCGTTGGCGCGAGAGAAAAAATAAATAAAATCAGGAGCCATATATAACACTTTTCTGACGTGGGTTTCCTACATTTTGCACACGGTTTCCCTGAATTGTAGTAGGCTCTCTGTCTTCATGGAAAAAAGAAAACTGATTATTTTGCTGAGAAAGTGAAATGAAACCAACCCATATGTTGTTAGTCTCCCTCAATGTGGTCCCAATTCAAATATTTGGAAAATAATACTCTTTGTTTAAAGTATTCCCATATCGATGTGTCTTTTCAAGCATTAAAGGGGCACTGGGATGAAAACCGATGAAAACTGGAAATGACTTGAAACTTGGTTAAACTTATCTTTATGGCCCAAATAGTAGCCAAGCAAAATATTTTCTTCACAGTCAAAAGTGGCGGATAAAAATTATCAATTATTTTCATTATGTAAATTGTAAGTAAATGACGTCATTTACTCAACCCTATTGTTCTTTTAGTTTTTAAACCAAAACTTCTCAACTGCAAGTTTCTCCCAGGCTAAACTTTTTGTCAATCTACTTTTCATAACGATAATTGAGTCATTTTATTCTCAAATACTTGAATTATTCGGACTTTCAAAAATGGGGCGTTTTCATCCAAGTACTCCTTTAACAAGAAACAAAAGAAATATTGCCCAAGGGAATGGTCACATGATTTGACAACATTGAGGCAGACTAACTCGGTCTATACAGTTGCAAAGAACTAGTTGCAGTTGAAACAAACCAGTCAGAGTGTACTACAAGATAGCTCAGTAAGGTATTATTAATTTCTTTAGTTCAGTTATACTTACAAATACTTCAGTTTCTTAAGTTTATTGAAAGCATCAGGCGAAATACCAGACAACTTGTTGTTACTCAAACTCCTTCACAAACAAAGATGAAGAATGTCATGGATGAAAAATTAATAAAGGTTGGTATCAATAACGTAAATCGAAAACCGTTTTCATGTCAGAGTTAGCAATCAGCGAAGTTTTGGAATCCCATCTTAAAAACTTATGCACTGGTGGATTTTTAAAGTAATGAGATTTTTATAGAGAACGTATGGTAAATTTAATTTGAAAGGAAGGTTTAGTCCTTCATTTGCTGTAAAACACACACATTCTTGATACTTCTCATTGATTTTTGAAATTTCAGGAAGTCATGCACCAGAGATTTAATTGTTTAAAGATAAATGTTCAAAACGTTCTAGCTGTGGTAATTATTTTTAACTTGCTCTTTCCATTTCTGGAATTTATGAAGTGCTGTCATCACGTGTTTGGTTTACATATGAAGTGAAACTAAGCAATACGTACTAATAGTTAAAGTATGAGAAACAATTATAATTGTGTACTGATATAGATAAAAATGTTGTAGAAAATAATTCAAAATTCATTTTAATGTCAAGATTATCTTACCTGGATTTAATCAGGAGATTTAAACTATGTGTAAAGAAATACTCACAAAAAGTTCAAAGATTCCATTCCTTGAAGGGAATTCTTGGTTAATGTTGCTATTTTGTTGTTACCAAGGTTACTGTGCGAAATAAAACAGTGTTATAAAACTATTTAATTGGCTTGGATATTTAACAAAGTGACTGATTTCATTGACCATTACTTTTCAGTCTTAAAGATTAAAAAATTATTATTGTGCGATATAGCCTCCCAAAGTGTCTTCTAGGTATTTGTTTTAAAACTACATAGCTAAGTAAATGTTTAGTATCCTGTTATCTGTTTTATAATTTATGGGTCATGATGATATACAAGCACGATGCCTGCCATTACGTTAGATACACGTGCACTGCTAAGGCAATAACAGACATTTTGGAAAGTTACATTTTTCTTTCAATTACGAGATAAACAGAGGATGATGCTTTATAATCAATGTTTTATAATCTCTCTAAAACTGAAGATGTGGGTGTTTTAACTCTCAGATATGCATGGATAATTACCACACAAATCAAGCAAATTTTAATGTTTTTGGTGTACTGAAATGAAACGTAATTATCATTTCATTCTTGTTACGTTTACCATACTTACAGAAGTTGCAGCTTAGTTAGGAATCGAAAGACACCATCGGGTAAAGATGTGATTAGGTTGTCTTGGAGATATCTGTAAAATAATTAATGGACTTAATTAATAACTTCAGAATTATACATGTAACTCGTATAGCAAAATATCAACAATCAACTTACAAGTGGGTTAGATTTTTGGTATTATAGAAAAGTAAAGATGGTAGAGCTGGAATTCGATTAAAACGAAGACTTCTGGAAACGAAAAAATATATACACACATATTCACAATTTCAGTACATAATCATTTATCATTGTGCTTCCTTTTCTTATGAATATTTTATCGTTTATTGATTTAAGTATGTATAATCGCATATAAGTCGCGGCCCTTGTTCAAGTACATCTTGTATACTTTGTTTCTTTCTTGTTAAATGATGTAGTTTACTTACAGAACATTCAAACTTTCCAAACCCATAAAAATGTCTTTGTTCATATCAGCGATTATATTTTTACCCAGATCACTGAAAAGAAATAGCAAAGTTTGAAGTTAATTATCTCGTCAGCTCACGTCAAGTTAAAGGCACACGTTCACCAGAATCGATTAGGGTGTGTATTATGGGTTACCTGTGGTATTTACCACTTTGTTCTATTTACTAAATAAAATATGGTTTTTCATGCTCAGGTTCTTTAATAATTCAAGAATTCAAAAGCTAAAGTGAAAAGCGGGTGATTTATACAACTATCAATATTCCGGCATACATAATGGAGCATCTAAAGTTTTACATTCTTGTCTTCAAAAAGAAATTCTTGATCAACAAGTTGTAAAGGAAATCAAGTAAGGTCAGTACTTTTGCATACAATTTGAATTATGACTGCAGAGATTTCGCTTTCAGAATCAAAGAGATTCTCGAGATATGACTAGATTCTTGTCTCTATTTCTCAATGGAATACTGCATATATTTTCAATCTTTAATTCTTGACTCTTTTTTAGACTTTTTTAGATTTCATTTACGAAGTCGTTGTCGCTCAAAAAACTTTGTGGAGATATATTTGTTTCCATGGCAACAACTATCAACGCGAACATCGATCGGGTTTTTTGATTTCGGCTGAAATGCATGTATTAAAATATTGTAGTTTGGATGATTTTCAAGTTTAGAAATGCCTTCAGAAATTTTTTATGAATTGAGATATTTTCGATTTTATCAACCGATTTTATGATTTTATCAACCACAAATTCTAGAAATATTATATGTTATGTGCTATAGATAACTGCGAAACGACAGCGTACTCTGTTAGTTTCAGTTTTTGTTTTTGTTTGTGTTCAAGCAGTTCGTCTTGTAATATTTGAAAGATGGAATTTAACCATTTCAGTTTATTGTTCACCTGTTCGATAACATTGAATGAGAGTCGCTTCAGTTTAAGATGGTGAATTTTTTTTTTCAGGAAGTGGACGGCTGGGTTTGTCCGATTAATATCCCTGGATCATATTCTTTGTTTTCTTCGACGGTTTTACCTTTCCTTTAGCTTTCTTTGGAAATTAAACTTGTAGTAATCATAATTTAGTAATTGCATAAATGGCAATCTAATTTTTAAATTGTTGTTAAGCTCAAGATCAAAAGCGAACAAAAATGTCAATACATCATCTTTCCGCATCTCTCGAAAGGCAGGCATGGAATTTTCCCACTAGAAATCTACTGAACTCGTTACTATAAGATAGAAAAAATAAAATTAAGATATCGTATCAACTAACACGTATTTGTAGATGCCCTCCCTGCCCCTTATGGTCTATCAGGGATGTGCTCTAAAATTTAAAGTTTTACTCACAGTGTCTTTAAACTTCTGAGATGACTAAACAGCTGTGGTGGTAGGTTACGTACGAAGTTGGAATTCATACGACTAGAGATTAGAACAAATATACTTTGTCAGTTTCAGTTATGTTATTGTCTTTATTACCTACAACTGAACTATAACGTTTTCGTTGTATCAGTTATACGCGAATTTATTAACAATTATTGGATGAGGTTGAGCATAATAGTGATAATTAGCCATCGGCTTCGGCAGATAACACAAACTTCGTCCTTGATAATTATCGCTATCAATGCGAAAAACCCCATCCAATAATTGTTTTATTATACCATTTATATAAGAGAAAAGTAAACAAATATTCATCCGAAATGCTTGCAAACCTCGCGATTTTGAAAACTTTCAAAACATGAATTCGCCTTTTCCATATCGAGCAAGGAACTGGGTACGAGTGTGAAAAACTAATTTGATTATGGTTTCAGAAAAAAATAACACCGCCTCATGGGAGAGTAACCAAATATAAGCTTATTGACCAAGTTTCAGTTTCAAAATTACAGAGAAATGTATGGTGCCCTTCCAAAACGTCCTTCCAAACCATTTAAGGAATGGTCGACACTCAGCGTGCGTCCATTGAGTTATGGATGCACGCGGGAGATTGCTTAGCACGAAAGAAGCGTAAGAGTTGCACGAGGCG
>JAUUIK010013787.1:0-10365 GCA_032270385.1 Urticina crassicornis | reverse complement strand
CCCCTTTGGGCGTTACAGCCCTGATTTTGTCTCTACTAGTAAGTATAAACTAGCTAACTAGTAAGCTATAGGTCTTTATATATAGGACTGTACAGATGAATGTAGATTCATGCTGGATCTTCTTCATTGACACGCCCAACAACATTCAGTGCAGTTGTTGTAACCCCTCTATGATCTCCTAATCACATTGTACTAAAAAGAATTACACACAAGCTTACTGCTGATATTGTTTTTTTTTCTATTTTATTTGTTTATGACTAATAACCTATAATAAATAATAAATCTTAAAACTGTCTATTCTGGTCTTTTATAAAACCTGCTATAAGAGCCTTAGTTTACCTTTCAAGTAATCATTACCAGTTGATACAAATTGAAGTCCGTTAATACATGTCATAAAACTTTTTTTTAAAAACAATAGAAGCATGAATTGACTGTTTGCATTATGATGTCATGATATAAGTACCAAAACCCTTTTGGAATTCCTTTTCTTATTTAAATGTTTTAACTCTGATCTTCTCTTCTGACAGTACCATGATATTTGTCTAAATCAGGGTAACAAAAGCTATAAAAAGGATTCTGGAAGAAGTGGTGTCACAGAGTGTCATCATGCAAAATGATTTACTAGTTACATACTTTAGTTTCTTTCGTTTGTTTTCTGTATGTTCTAAAAAAATATTCTTGGTTTTCACGTAATGTCATCACCACCATGTTGTGTCCCATGAACAAAAGATTTCTCATTAGCGTCCATTGTTAGGGACACCAACATGGCCGCCATGTCTTTGTCATTTTATTCCCTTAGAAATGAGTGAAAACCAAGAATTACAAAGTTAATGGCTTACAGTAAACTAGATAATTCAGTCAAATAGGTAGCTCTAGTCCGTCACACATATTAGACGATTCCATTGTTTTATTTTGTTTCCATTTGACTTAGTATCATTTTATTGTTTTAAAGGTTAGATTAAATCATTCTAGTACACTGTATGCCTTATTAACTATTTACATTCTTGTTAAAAATGTAAATAAACTGTGTTTATATAGCAAGCTAGTTTACACTATTAACTGGAGTACTAATGAGCAAGGACCTATTAATTATCTTTTAAATTATTTTATTTGCCTAGAAGAAATAGTAGAAAGTATGTATATACATGCATATTTATTTTAAACCCTAGATAAACTTTCACAGCTTGATAATTATAGCAAATAATTTTGAGAAAAATTGCCAATTGCCCACTACAAAATCGTGTAGAGGAATGGGTCGACTTTTAAAAACTTAATTTAATTTTAAAATGAACCTAATTACAAGAAAGAGTATATCAATTTTGAGGATGATATGGTGAATAGATACAGAATTATTGAGTTTCAAAAATTCCAAAATAAGAGAGAATGTATGGCTGGGTAGATGCTGTCTACCTGATACTGAGCTCTGTTATTTTTGTGATTTTAACAAACTTACCAAATCGTTAGTATTCAACCAAATATTTCCAAACTTAGTGAACTTACTTTGTGATGGTTCATTTCTTCATTAGATTACCTTTACAAATTTATACCCAGTGCTCTACTCAATTTTGTAGTGGGCAATTGCCAACTCTACAAAACAAGCTAGTCTACAACAATAGTTGCAACTGTAATGTATGTGATTCAAGAGAACTTATAATGCAATGCTTGATAATTGTTTGGATTATACTTAACTTTTCAAGTTTGAAAATACAAACATTTTATATAATAAATTTTGTATTCTAGCATTGTTCTATGACCTTACCCACTAGAACCAATTGTTTCTCATTATGCATATAAGTACAATGGAGTACTTACCTATGTTTTTACATAAAACGATTATAAAATGTCTTCAATACAGGTCTAATATAGAATACGGTAATCAATTTATACTACAAATTATACAGTTATAAATTAAATGCAATGCATTTTGCCAAGAGGTACATGATTTAGTAGACCTTGGAAAAAATTGAGTTTGTAGTGTCACTATTTATGGTTCTATTCAGACAATTAGCCTAGCTTTTCCATATTGAGCAAGGGACAGGAACCAAGTTTCTCAAAATTAACTTAATTCAAAAATAAACCCCTTCACATGAAAGAACAAATACAAATTAGTAAGAATTGAAAGTTTCAACAAGTTTGTGCAAATTGCAACGAAATTATGGTATTTAATTTTTTTTCGAAAATACAAAGAATGTATTGTAGAACACCATACATTTCTCTTTAATTCTGGCAGAGTTTGGATGCTCGTAATTTTTTTTTCTATTTAGCCAAACGTTCTGAAACTTGGTCAATAAGCGTATATTTCTCCCATGAGACAGGGTTATTTTTTCTGGAACCATAATCAAATTAGTTTTTCACACTTGTACCCAGTACCTTGCTTGATATGGAAAAGGTGAATAGCACATCCATCAAATAAAAGCTACTGGAATGTCTTTTCCAACAAACACAATCACAAACTGATTGTTTTGAGAGACTAGTTTTAAGCTTTTCACTGATTTTTCCTGAATGCCATTGCCATCCCGCTGTTACCATTACAAATTAATTTCAAACCATGATTTCATACCTTAACTCACTTATTAAATTCCTCTGTCACAATTTCCTCAAACATACCCCCTGGAGACCATGCATGCAACTTATTATATGATTTAAGGATTTTAATAATTAAATTTGATAATTATATAAATAATACTAATGGTATTTGTAACAGTTATCAGAATAGTAGATATTCATCTTGTTAACATAATATCAACCAGTAATAGCGAAGCGCACAGATGACATCGAATTCATGTTTGTCCGACTTTATAATTTATTCTTGCATTTCCAACAAAAGAAAATGGCTCATTAGAAATCTCTCGGGATTAAATTTTGGTTTGTTTGTCCGACTTTTGGTCTATGAATAGAAACTGTGTGCTTCGCTATTAAAGTACCCTTGAGTATAAAAGGGTTGTTCTTCAAAAATGGCCTGTGCTATAGCTATATGTCACTGGATAGGTATACGGTAGCTTTTGGGGCTTGTTGTCATTGGCAGGGTATAGTTTTGAGCCTGTTGTCATCTAAGGAATACTTGAACAGAGGTTGTGGGTATACTAACTTAATTCACATTGAATGACTTGCAATTGACACATGGCTTGTCTGGCTGGTGGTTCTTTTGCGTTTAAACGACAGTATCTTTTTTGTGGCCATTCAATTTTAACGTTTCTGAATGAAGAAAGATAAAGTAAAGCCAGTTTTAATTATTAAGTCAATAGAAATAATTAAATAAATAAATACATAAATGGAATTTGTTTGTAGAGGGAATATTATTTGAAATATTGAATTAATTAATAATATTGAAACATCATTATTATTAACATTATTTGCAAAGGAAGAAAAACTGGATCATTGAAAAAACTGAACTCATACATGACTCTGCATATGGGAATCAATAATCCCAGTTGTGAATGGCAAGTGCCTTAGCTGCTCAGCCACCCTTGCTTCCCTGTGTAAAGTGTGCCCGCCATATGGTACCTAATTAAATTAAAGTGTGATTGCAGTTCAATGTAATTCACCTGGATTGTTTGAAGATTCTCTTACTTCCTCTTTACAGCAAGTGAATTTTGTGATGACACAATTGATAAATCCTCGTTTCTTAACCAACAAAGTGGCATCAAAAAGAAACACAACTAAAGCAAAAATACCCAAAACAGCCATTCCAATCAAGTAGGGTGTGGGGATTGGTTTATCATCTGAGGAAAACAAACAAATATGTTAACTTAATTAATAAGTATCTATCAGGATGACAGTTGATTGTAATATGTCAAGATTTTGTTTGCCTTCAGTCACATCCTGGGTTTCAAACACCTTGTAAACCTATATAGGCCATTTTGTCAGGGACTGGTGCAAAATTGGGTTGGTCACTATATTTATGTAGTAGTGAAGCAGACACTGTGTCATCTCTTTTCCCCTTTTTAACTGCAGATGGTTTTGGGGATTTACAATATTGCACCAACAAAATATTAGAATTTTGAAATATTCATATGCATGATCTCATGATCAACACACAAACAAAAAACAATGGATGTTTTTTCCCTACTTACCACTACTTCTTCCTGATGATTGAGGGTTTAAAATATCACCGGTAACTGGACAGTGGTTACCAATGCACTTGCATTTACAGGAATTTTCCACTGATACCTCGTTATCGTTACACTTTTTACATCCACAATGACATGACGTATGATTTGTGACCATCACCTTTGTTTGCTTATTATCTTTATCTGTGACATCTAGGTAAATTTCCAAAGTTTCATCAGATACACAAGGCTTTAGGCTTGGGGAAGTGTGTTCACATGTACCTGAACAGCGATGCATGACAACATGGTATGGAATATATTCATGGTTTTTAGCAACTGCAATTGTAACTGGTCTTGGTTTACAAACAGCTTCTTCCATAATTTTGGCCTGCGTCTTTATGAATAGGCCTACAGGTAAAAAATGGGTCATTACAAAACATATCTAAAAATTTGTTATTTAAATGCTTTTAAACCTGATTCCAAATGATTTTATTTTATTATTTCAAAATGTGTGCCAGAAGCTGTTAATCTCTTTATATCAAGCACATAAATAATCTATTAATTATTTATTGATTACCGGTATTATATTTAACCTAAAATTATATACTTCTCATTTTTGGGGGTAGAAGGGTGTGCCATAAAACTAGAAAAGGAACTTTTAAGCCTAAAATTTTTATGATCAATTTTTACTTGATGTAGAATTGTGTTCTTTATCTAAAAGGGTTTTTATAATCAATATGCCTTGAGCACCAAAAGGGCTGGTCTAGACATCAATGAAAAAGTAGTTTCTTACAGCAAAGAAAATTGCCACTTGTGATAGAGACTTACTTAATTCATAACAAACAGTTTTGGTTGCTTAGAGCTATGGTTTTTTCATTATTTTCTTCTAATTCTTCCATTTAGCTAAATTTCTTCAAAATTTCTTCTTCTAAATTTCTATTTTATCATTTTATCAAAACATCATTTGTTGTACTTGCATGAAAATCATCATGTAAAATGATATTGAATAGATATATGTATTTGTACCTCTTGATGTACCCAGGGTATGTACTTCATATATGGTCTATCATTTTGTACTTTACTTTAAATGTGTATGGCCATCACATCATATTTTTGTTTGATATTTGCACACATAAAAACCTGACCCTAACCCTATTACCTAACTTCAAGAAACGTTCAACAGACTCCAAAATATTCTGGAAACAAGTACAGTAAAGTCCAAAATGATGGACCATATATTATTATTATTTTTATTATCTCGTGTACCCAGGTGCATAGGTCGGAAATCATAGGAAGAGTAGTGAATTATGCATAATGTGATATTGTCATCATACTTCAAATTATGCATTACCCCTGCTTTAGAGGCCCTTGAAATTACTTTATGGTTGGTATTTGATTGTGTTTAAGATACATTCAAATGAAAACGTCTTGAGTTAACTTTAACTATTTTTACATATGTTTGTTTCAGATGAGAACTGCATCTGCATTTATAAAATGTTTCCTTTGATCAGGAAGGTAAGGCATTCAAACATAGATTTCATGAATAATTAAGTACAATCTTCATAAATTAAACCATGGCTAGGGCAAGAGATTTACTGAATATCACACAATATTCTCGCACGCAGAACTCGTCCCAAAAACCCCGTACAAGTCGAATACTGTACTTTAATAGTATTTATTCAAGGTTACCAAACAAAGTTATATCTTATCCTTAGTGTAATGTTGAAATACACCTCGAAGTTTTATATTACTCTCTTAAAATAATAACTGTTCTCTGTTTAATAAAAGATAAACATTGGCTAGTTTGAATCAATGAGAAGACTCTTTAAGATAAAGCTGTCGTAGTATTAATATTTATAGTTAAGTTAATTGCAACAAACTTTCAGAAGTTTGTTCTTTAGTCTCGTGACAAAGAATAATACCGTATGCCAAACTTCCAAAGCTCGTAAAATTGTTTAAACATGTTTAAGAAATCTAATACAAAAGTCAAATCTGAATAAATTCATTGATTATTCTACCACAAATCGACTAATAACAAATTTTATTGGGCGTTGTTTGGATTTCACTACAAACTGTTTTTTTGTGACCAAGGAGACATCAGGCTACGAGAACTATATAGCTAATAAACATACCCGATAGGATGAGAACGATGGCCAAAATGTTCAATGACTTTGTCGAGATCTTGTGGATCCTTGTTTCTTGGTTGAAGTTGTTCGTCATCTTGAAATTGGTTGTAGAATGATTTCAAAAGAGTCGTATGAATGACTTCCACTGCAAGAACAAGATTTGGAAATGCACTTAGATTACGGAACTTACACTAAAATGTCAACACGTGTGATATGTTTCTTGACGTGTTCACGCCTCTTATTCTACGTAATAACCAATCATTGAATAGCATGCCGGCGAGCATAGAGGGATTTCCAGTTCGTTTACGTCGTACATGCGGACTACAAAGTTACATACGATAAAGTGTGCATGAAAATATGCGTTCGGTTTTAAAAAGTCGATGTTAGAGACCACTCATTGAATCGGTTTCTTTTTCATAAAATATTTCAAATATTTTTTTTTATCGTAAGCACAAAAATATTCAACCGTTTAATGCAAATGTTTTAATATTAATATGTTAAATTTAAAAATCGTGCATAGCCTTCATAGTTTTGTAGTTTAAGAAAACAGTTTGGTAATATTTTAAAATTTCGAATGTTTTTTTTTAATTGCCAGAGAGCATTGTAGAAACCATGCCAAAGAGGCTATTGCCAAACATGTCTATTCGGTCACAGCTCCACAAACAACCCAATAAGTCTCTTGACGTCTCGTCAACAGGAAATAGAACGTAGTGGCCACCCGGGGCTTCATTATGTATTTGCTAGGGTATAATCCCAGTGGTATGGTATGCATTATGATATGTCATGTTTTCAAGTTTTCTCGGTTTCAGAATACATGAAATTTAAATATTCTGTCGTTCAGACGACCGTTAAGAATGAATAGTTAGCTTCTGACCCCATCAACTCTTCTACAGCCACAGATAAAATGTCGATTAATGGCCTGCATTTATGTACTTGTTTTGCTTCAACAAAGAAAGTCTGTTGAGAAACTCATCGTTTGTTTGCTTGTTTGATTGTTTAATTATTTGTTTCTTTAAAATATAACTTCCTTACTACTTCTACATGGCCTTTATTTCCTATTGTTGCCTTGGTGAGCGCATATTTTGATATATTAAATTGTTGCATAGTGTTAGAGGGTCGTATCACGTCAGAGCGTGCTAATCGCAATAGTTCTCAAATTGCCCGGCATTAATAATACATGATTAAAAACAAAATTGAACGTCTCATTGTGTGCCCCACTAAAGCTGGAATAAATCAGTGTGTGGGTGTGTGAAACGACCAATTTATTATTTCCTTCAATTTATTTTACTTTACTTTATTTCGTTTTATTTTATTCTATTTTTATTTCATTTTATTTTATTCTATTTTTATTTTATTTTATTTTTATTCTTATTATTTTTCTTATTTCTTACTTTTATTCTTAAATTTGATGTTTGTTTTAAACTTGTATATAAAGTAGGAAATTTATTATTATTATTAGAAATTAGTTATCATGATTATTATATGTCGAAACATCACCGAAGTAAAAAATAATTAAAATCAATGATAAAATGAAATAATAAAAACTTGCATGTTATACAAATTAAAACAAGATTACAAGAATATATATTGAGATAAAAAAATAACACGCCAACTGACCCAAGCCCTACCAACCAATCTGTTATTACTGATATACGAGACAAATTTATATGCTAATGACTTCAATAAAACGACCAAGAAGAATAACTTTAAAAATAGAGTTTCCATATATTTTCTGCGCCTGTGTCAATAGTTTACTTAACTTGCAGTATTTCTTCTCCTTAAAAAGAAAAAAAAACACGCTCACACACACACGAAGAAAAAAAAGAAATCCCTGACGTTAACTATTTCTTCACTTAAATGTCGAACTAAAAATTAAAGTATGGATAGTTCTTATGTTTGGGTATGTTTCTAAGCCTACAGAAATATAATGATAACCTTTCTAGCAAAGCGTAAATATAAATTGCCTCGGACAGTATGGTACTTGCATTGGCTTCAAAGTGTTTATACTTGTACATTTGCTGTATATTACTTGAATCTGAATGATTTTTTGATAAAGTATTGATGTCAAATAAATTGCCGTGATTTAGTCATTCCTCGGTCTCTATCAATAAACTTCATTTCGTATGCAAACCCTCCCGACCGTATAAAAACATCAATTCACATTTCGAGTTTAAGCGTGGAATTTTTCGATTTTGCAAGGAATCCATGCTATATACGAAGTTATATAACATGATATGGAAATTGTAATACTACAAGTATCCCACAGCTAAAAATAACCCAACGATTATCTAAGTCTTTATCAGCTGTAACGTGTTGATTGTATTTGCTCTTCTTCATTCAGTAGAGTGAGCAAGCAAGGTAAGATTCAAAACAATCAGTATAAACACATTGACAAAAATCAGCTTACCTTTACAAGTAATAGTTGGCACAAGTAATGTTTTTTGATTGCTCAATAAATAATTCTGACGGTCAATACTGCGACTGGACTTGAGAAAATAAAAGATATATAGCCCCTTAATGAAAAGAAAGAATCTTAAAAATGATTGGAGTCTACACCGCCTAAGTGGCCATGACTTCCTGTAACGCTGCGTGGTGGTAACAACTCATTACCGTCGAAAATGATTCAAACCCTCACCCATGACCGTGAATACAGACTAGATCTGTTCGCACCAATAGTTTACTGATTTCCTAAATAAATTCCCGGACAACACCAAACGCGTTGATCCTCCGCTGTTATATTCAGATGCTAGACACTTAATGGACCATATAGCCTCTTTACGTCATAACGGAAGCTATAATTCAAAACTGAAGAGTTGTATCCGGAATAGCCGATTAGCTTATCTTTACCCCCTAAAAACACGTGTATACTTGTTTTCAAGTTTATTTTTTGCGACTTTAATTGGCTTTTTGGTTAGCCAAACATTATAATTAACCTTAGAAATTCAGCATTCTAGATGATCCAAACCGCGTTGCGCTAAATCCCCTTTTTTATTGACCTCCTGCCTACATTTCCGGTTCCGCTAGTGTCTTAAAAATAGACCTCACTTTTACCTCGGAAAGCCGAAGGATTCCGATTGAGTTCGATCACACCCGACGCTCGGACGGGGAGTGACGAAGAGTCTCGAAGAGCCGAAAACGTACGTTTGTGACCTACCTTATTGCTCTTTTATCCGCCTAAATTGTGATAATGCTTTTGAACGTTTTTTTAAAAATAAATGCTATTTGATTTCCGTAAAGGAAACAAAACAAACTTTATTTCAAAAGTTGTTATTTCTTTAGCTAAGTTTAGGTAATTTCAGTTTCTTTCGATGTGAGTGGGAGAGTCGACGGTCCGCGATAGTTTCCGATATTCACGCTAATAAACTCCAGTAATCGTATTAAATAAAGATTATCAGCTAATACTAGTAAAACGATATCGGAATTCACGGCTTTTGGAACAATCTCCCAATATCATTAAGGAATAGTGCATAGATCTGTGGAACTGTTCAAAAAGCATCTAAAGACTCATTTATTTACAAGTTTTATTAATGAACATAATTGACAATATTATTTTTAAGATTTATTCTATTGACCTAATTATTTTGAACATTACCTATTTATTAATTTATTATATTTTAATGTAAAGCGCCATGAGTTAATTAATGTGCGCTATATAAGTTCAATTATTATTATTATTAATTATTATTACAGGTTGATATTAGTTGGGCTGGTGGTAACACATGGCCTTGGCGGAATATGTTTTCGTTTAGTGTTGGCATTCAAAGTCCTATCATTATTAAGTTCCCATATATTAACTCGACGTATTTTCCTGTTGACAAGATTCTTTTACTTTTCCTAGTCTCTAAAAACACAAACACAGCTATTTAGAATTTCATCATGATTTACTTCTTAGCGGAACAGTTGTTGGTTTTGAGCACATCTGAAATGGGTCCCTATCACTTATGATCATCGATTCCAAATGAAGACCATGTTGGGCTATTCGTCACTTCATGTTTTCATACAAGGCTCGCTCAATATCGAAAGTGAAACAATCAAACACAAGTAAGGAAGGAAGAAATTAGTTTACTACATCGGCACTACATAAAGTAATATGAATGACGAATATCACGAATCAGTATATATAAATGGTTAGATCTCGTAGCACAGCACACAAGACAGGTGTTTACTGTTCCTTGAATTCAAAATACTCC
>JAUUIK010013565.1:0-10375 GCA_032270385.1 Urticina crassicornis | reverse complement strand
CTCATTTTTGGCCATTTCCATGGACCATGCCCATGCTTTTGATCGATTTTCATTGATTTTGGGTGTTTTTCTCACCTCTTTCATTGAAATATGTTAAGTAAAAGTAATCGATTTTTGTTCATTTTTGGCCACTTGCATGGACTATAGCCCATGCTTTTGATAGATTTTCATTGATTTTGGGTGTTTTTCTCACCTCTTTCATTGAAATATTTTTATTAAAATTAATCGATTTTTGTTCATTTTTGGCCATTTTGCATGAATTATAGCCCATGGTTTTAATCGATTTTGGATGTTTTTACTCGTTTTTAATGAATTGTTTTTATTAAAATTAATCGAGTTTTGCTCATTGTTGGCCATTTGCATGGACCATGCCCATGCTTTTGATCGATTTTCATTGATTTTGGGTGTTTTTCTCACCTTTTTTATTGAAATATGTTAATTAAAAGTAATCGATTTTTGTTCATTTTTGGCCACTTGCATGGACTATAGCCCATGCTTTTGATCGATTTTCATTGATTTTGGGTGTTTTTCTCACCTTTTTCATTGAATTATTTTTATTAAAGTTAATCGATTTTTGTTCATTTTTGGCCATTTTGCATGAACTATAGCCCATGGTTTTGATGGATTTTGGGTGTTTTTCACTCCTTTTCAATGAATTATTTTGATTTAAAAAAAATCGATTTTTCCTCATTTTTGTCCATTTTGCATGGACTATAGCCAATCTTCGAAGTTCTAAGTAAGATGTGTAATTTAAATTCTAGTTTACAATATGGTTTAATTGTTTTAGCATATTTCATTGAAAAAGGAGGTGGGCATGACACTTATACTAAGAATCATTGCTATGGAGACTGAGTCTTAATGATCATCAACTTCAATTGTTTTATACATTTTCAAGTCTATTTCAAAATATTAAAAAGATACAAATAATTAGTTCATTATAAGTATATAATAAGTTCAATATACATGTTCATTTGGTTTTTAAACCTGGTAATTATGTTATATATTTTTCTAAATATAATCATTATATAGACAAAGTCTTCATATTACAGATTATTAAAGCAGTACTAGCTATTAAAAGTTTTTAGCTAATAATGTTAAAATATATCCATGCTAAGAAAATGTATCTTCAAATCGAAAGAAAAGAAAACGAATTTCAAAGACAGCGCTTGGAGAGGTGTCAATGTTCGTAAATATTGCAGTTTGTAATGCTAATGCTAACCAATCAATCAGCATTTGCTTAAGTTATCGAGAGATTGGTACTGTGGGGACACACCCTTTCCCTGAAGGGCCTGGTATTCTCCGCTCTGGTTTTGGTTTGATAACATTGTATTCTTTGGTGGAAGTCTGGTCATTTGACTCAACGATCTGTAGTTACCAGATTGAGGCTGAATGGCCTGGTATAACGACGGTATGTTTGTTGGCAGTTGTTGAGGAACTCTGACTTTTTGTTCCGTAATACGATTAGGTTGTGCTCCTTGGCAGCTGTTTTCCCGCTGGTCCGCTCTTTCATACAGCGGCATAGGATTGTTAATCTGGGCTACAGTTGATTGTTGGGATGGTTGTCTTCTCGTTGCTATAGGTTCGTATTCTGGTATACCAGCATTACTTGTTGCTAATCCTCGTCTTCCTATTGATTCGTATTCTGGTACACTCTTTGATGGTACATTGTCCGGACTGTTAAAACTAGTCTCTCCAAGTTTTATGTCATTCTAGGCGACAAAAAAAACCGATTATCACTAGGCTATATGAAAGTATACTGGGAAGTATAGGTGGGGGCGCATGCTTTCGTCACTATGGTCCGGGTTTTATTCCAGGAATTGGCGTCATATGTGAGTTGAGTTGTTTGTTGGTTATCTCGAGGGTTTTTCTCCGGTTGTCCTTCTTCCGCAAAACATTTTTTTGCGTAGTCTTTCCAAAATTTTCCAAATTGCAACTCAACCAGATATCGAGTACCATTCAGTATCTATAATAAATATTGCATATGGTGAAGTATTTTATATAACTTACCACGTGCACGTGGTCACTCTTATCATTGTCATTAGGTCTGTAAACACACGACAATAAAACATATTAATGACGATATCTAATGTTTCGAAATCAAAAAGGGGGGTTACAAACGACGTACCTTTTGATAAGCTTGTCATTTGATTCTAAAAATGAAAAAAAGTCATAAACAGTTAAATAAGTATGTTACAAAATTAGATAACACTACAGTATGTGTTAAAATATTCCCTTTCCAAAATGGGCCGAATTGCGAACATCTTAAACTTAATTAGGCTTCCCATAAGCCACACGTGAACGGATATGTTCAATGCTGTTCAATATAAGTTTGCCACATAGAACTCCATTTAATCAAACTTTGCTTTGCTGACTTTGACTTACGTTAATTAAAATATATAGAACATACTATAATAATGGAAAACTATACCTTTTCTACGCAACCACAATATATAAGCAATAAGAATGATATTCAGCACAAATGCCACAGCAAATAATGCACCAAGAACTGCAATCAGCGTTTTGTTATTGTTTTCTGATATTGGCCGCTGTTTATAGTCTGTGAATGAGTTTGAACCAAAAAAAAGTAAGTGACAATGAGTAAGACAAAAATATACGTCTTTACACCTAATGTACATCAGTCATCAAAAAAACTAGAAAACAAAAACAAACCATAAACAACAAACGTGAAAGAAATTGCCATCCCGAGATGATTTGTTAAAACTCATTGTTATACCTCCCAAGTCAAACACTGCATGTTTCTGATTGGATGAAAACGCGTCACATGTCAGGCAAGAAAACTTTCACTGAACGTGTCTCGCAATTGATCACCCAAGGGTGACAAAACTCGCTCCCGCCCTAGGGAAATAAATACACAACCTTTGAACTTCACCCCGCGAAATGCGTAGCGCATGTGGCCAACGGTGACCTTCAATAACTTTTTTGTTAATTCTGTTTTCTATAACAGAACACTTAATTACTGATTGCCTCGGGTAACATCGAATTTGTTTCCCCTCGACCCTCAATGTTTATCAATCAATCAATCAATCAATCAATCAATCAAGCAAGGAAGCAATTAATCAACCCATCAACCAATAAATCAATAGATGATTATTACTTGTACTACAAATAGCCTCGTAGTAAATTTAGATATTTTTGATATATCGACCTAGCTATTTAATAAAAATCCATGATTTTCAATGCCTTATGGTCACTATATTGACTATACGAGTTCTTGGACTTTTTTTTAAACTTAAAACTTTTCATTGCATTTGTACTTAACAACTTCCTTACATTCAACGAATAAATTAACAACGCGGGAATAAACATAGATTGCCATCATTTATGGTCAGATTGAAAGCCTATAAAGTACATGTTATCACCAATGGACCCTCTTATAGCCCTGTCACACTATTGCGTATGAGAGAAACGTATGAGTTGCGTATGAAAATTCAAAATATAATTTTCATACGCACAAAAACCCCTTGAAAATACAGAATGTTTCGTATACTTACCATATTGAACCTATGAGTAGCGTATGAGTAGCGTATCGCCAGGGTATGGACAGCGGATGGTCAGCGTATGACTAGCGTATGGGCAGCGTATGAGTTGCGTATGAACTGCGCATGCGCAGCATACCGCTAGTTTTACGTTAGATACGTTACTTATTCGTAAGGCATACGCCAAAATGTCTATATACGTTGCAGATACGTCAGACATACGTTAAAAGTACGTGACTCATGCGCTGTCAATACGCTAGCTGTACGGTACACCTTCATGCCAGCGTATGACCAGCGTATGACCAGCGTACTCGACCGATGAGTAACGTATACCTCTAGCGTAACTCTCGCGTATTCAGCGTATGTATAGCGTAACTATGCTTAGCGTATAAACCATACGTCCGCATACGCACAATTGTTTTAAGCATGTTTAAAACAACGTTTCTGCCTCGCCGTATGCCAACGTATGCCACCGTATGCGACCGTGCTTGAAACGTATACAACCTATGCCTAACGTACCCCTAGCGTATGTCGCCGTACCAGCGTATGAGTGATATTTTTCATACGCTGGCATACGCTAGTACGATACGCAATAGTGTGACAGGGCCATTACAGACGGTTCCAGGCAATGCAATTTGAATCAAATCATGAGTACTGTGCATCCTTTGCATATTAACGGGCTGATCACTGAGTTTAATGACGTTATATAAAACGAAAAGAAAACAAATAAAACATACCATTATTTACTTGATCAGTTGAGCTGCAATTTCTTATCACTATATTAGGGGGAAAAATATATATGTAATTATGATAAATACGATTCACCCATGCAGCTTTATTCTTGGTTTCGATTCCAGTCATTCACGAGGGAATAAAATTATAAAGACAAGCTGACGGCTATCCGTTGGTATATACCTAACAATGGCAGCTAACGAGAAAACGTTTGTTCATGGTACACAAATGTGGTGGTGATGACGTCACGTGAAAACCAAAAATAGGTATGTGTAAGAAAAATTATTTAAAGGTGACCAACATTCCGTACTGCGCAATCTCCAATAGTGGGCTCCCCATAACAAACCACAGGTAGCCCAATCGTTGTACTTGTGGGCCTAATTAACCGTCGGTTTATATAAAGCAGACATTTCAATTTGTATCCAGAAAATTCATAAAATCCGAAAATATGATAAATTTAACTTGATTATTACAACTCCTTGTCCCATTTCTTTATATTTATCTCTGGTTACGTTCAAAAACAATATGGTTACGTTCAAAAACACAAAATATTTGAATTGGCTGGAAATGTACATAGCAACGCGTTAACCGATAGTGTCTATTACTTAATAATAAATTATTAAAATTATGTGTTTTCATATGAACATAAGTCGGCATCCATGTGAAATCTAAAAATGAGAATAACACAATAACAAGAATAACAGCAGCTGCGCAGTGCTGACTGTTGGTCAACTTTAAGGGAAGCAATTCAAAGTACAACTTGTGGATCCAAAGGACATCGTTATATCAATATGTTACCTTGAATTGTTATTAGTGGACTTCTAACGCTTCCAACTATATTCGACGCCTTGCAGTAATAACGTAGTATGTTATTTTCACATCCGCTAGGTGAAACTTGGAACTGTCCATTCACGCCACCATTGTGTTTTTGATGAAGTCTGTTATTGTTGTCATCAAGCCAAGTTATTGTTGGCTCTGGGATGCCTGTGGCTTCACATTGTAGTGTAATGTTCTTGGTGGTGATGGTAATATTCGTAGTATTTTGTTGGCTTATAAAAGCTGGTAATTCTGTGTGAATCAGAAGCAGTCCCTATTTATATTATAATTCCTAATTATATTAAATAGAAAATAATACATGGGCGCGCGGAGATATGAAATTTATCTTCGAGCTTGAACACAAGAAGATAAATTCATATCTCCAAGCGTCCATTTAATATTTTGTGTATTACATAAACATTTCACTCAAATCCAGTAACAAAATCGTGGAAATCGCTGATTGACTAAAACTCAATATCAACACTTGTGAACATTTTTCGTATCAGAACACATGTGCTGATACGATTATTCTCAGTGGCGGAAATCCCTATAACACACTTTAGTTTATTATATAATAATACTTTTTATTTATTGGTGTAGATATTATGAAAAACTTGTATTAAAAAGATCACAGCTGTTAAGTAGAGAAGAACAGATTTAATATCAACAATCTTGCAGCGAAAGGCAAACGGTTGTTTGTTATATTTCGTATTACTGTGAAAAACTCATGCAACGGACGTGCCGTGATGCTGCTGTGCCGTAACCGTGATCAGTTTTATTGCATTTGATACTGTAAATCATTGATTTTGTGAATATTTCTTGCATCAGCCAGTGTCAACAAAGCGGTGCCGTGCCGTGATACACTGGCGTGTTAAACCAATGCGATCGGATGGGATTCGGTACGCGCTCCTTGCGATTGGCTGATAAAAGAAGCCATTTAAGCATTTTGTGTCGCAACACTTGAACGTTAGTACTGTTTTGATCATTTTCTTTGCCTTAGAATTCCGCGCTGTGACTGACCGTGCCGTGAACGTACGCGTGAGTGTGTCGTACGTTTTTCACAGTCATACGAAATCTACTCTATATACATACCATAGATTGGTAAAGATAGATATGCACGTTTTCCTTTGCTATATATGTTCTTGGAAACTCAACTTATATTTTCGGTCGTTCCATTGCCTGGTGTGATAGTGACGTTACCATATGTGAAATTGCCAAGTTTCATTTCCCCTTGATAAATGAAAAAATGAGCACGTGGAGACGCGTCTGCCAAGCACAATACTTGAAAGGTCTTGTTTCTTATGATATAATCGCTATTTGTTATTAAAACTGTGTTAATTGGCTGGTATTCTGTAGAATAAAGCATAAAAGTCATTAGATTAGTTACAATCAATCATACTTATCGTAACTGAATACACGCAAAATAGAGCAGATTTCGTATGTCTGTGAACAACTTACGGTGCCGACCGTGCCGTGCCGTGACCGTGATGGTGCCGTGTTCCAGCATTCTGATTAGATGAGAAACACTCGCGCGCTATGTGATAGGTTCAGCAAATTTCCTCAATACCGTGCTGTGCCATTCACTAACATAAAATCTGCTCTAATACAATGACCATGTAACAACCCTTCTGAAAATTCTTCAAAAACAAAAACTGGAAGGCTGAAAAGACCGTATTGAAATTAGTAAACATCCAAAGTTTGAGAAAAATCAGTTTAATATCGAGGACGTTATGAATTTTTGAAATTCGAAATTTCACAAGGAAATGTACATGTTGGTGGGCAACGCTTGCTAATTTCAACACGGTCTTTCAAGTCGTTGTATTCATTTTTGATTTTGAAGACTTTTTAGAAGGGTTGTTACATGGCCATTTGTTTATACGTGTATTGATATCGGCTTTCCGCCAATCAGCGATCTCAATATCACATTATAAATTTCATATCTTTACTCGGTAATGTATTATTATCTACTTAACAAAAAAGAAATGAGAAATGAAATGGAACGGCCAGGTCAGGAAAAGTTATTTACATTAATTTGTTGTTAATAATAGGTCACATATATATTTAATACAAACACTTTGCAGAAATAAAGCTAATAGCAAATCATACCTGTAACATTTACTACTGTGCAAGCAGTATCGCTCCCATACTTGTTTATTGCATGGCAGCAATATGTTCCTTCTGAATCCTTACCAGTGATATTAAAAAATATATGGGACGAATTTGTTAAAATTATGTCTGACTTTTGTCTTGTCCAGAATAAATTAGCTTTGGGATCTCCACTGGAGTTGCAAGTCAGTGATAAAAAGTTGTTTTGGCGGAGATGTTTGTTTGGGGGGTGATGTACAACTCGTGGCGGATCTGTTAAAAAGAAAATTGAAATACGTGTTTTCTATTTGTACATTTGTTTGTGCGCTTGTTCTAGGTGACTCCGTTACAGCAAACGATTAAAGTAAAGATGAAGCACTTTTATGAAGAATGGACACCAGACATACTTCGTCAGATGACACAATTTGCCAAAAAGTAAATAAACAAATCAGACAAAATGATCGGTATAATCAGAAAGTACAAAATGGAAACTGTTCATGATTAGGGGTTAGGGGCTTTTTAAATAAATTCAATTCAGAGCTTTTTCTTTAAACTTTATGGAAGATTTGATATGACAAAAAAAAAAAGGTATCGTTAATATAAACTAACCATATGTGATGAGTTTAGTGCATTTTTCTTCTTCATAGCCGTCGCATTCAAGACGACAACAATATGATCCACTGTTGTTTTTACTAATTTCTGTAATTTGTATTGTTATATTCCATGCTCCGATAAAAGATAAATGAGCAACTTTTATAATAGGGATATATTCATGATAATCTTTGTATCGATATGCTATCACCGTTCCATTGTGAATTATCTTAGAAGCGCCAAAAACTTTATTATTAGGACATGTATATTGCCATGTTATGTAAATAGTAGAACCAAGAAGTGCAGGCTGTTCAGATGGCGGTAACACGATCCAATTGGATCCATCTGTAGAATACAAGTACATAACTTTGATCAGTTCAAAGTTTTAAAGGGATTTCATTAAATTATTTGAGTCAACCAACCAAAAACGTTTCATTCAATTAATGAATAAATTATTTCTCAGAAAGAAAATAAATTAGATAATGCGCTGTAATTATCCGACAAACAACCATACAATAATTTGTTCATTAATCTCGTAAGATAACTGTATTTATGGCCGAAATTCGCTGAATCAAAAACGAATGCGCTTACCTTTTGTGTAGCAAGTGCACTTAAGTGCAAAGACAAATAACAAGGCAACAAGGTACTGATATCTCCCCAATTGCTGCATTTCGTATTCTGAAATTTAATATATTTACAAATATTTGTTTTAATGAAGCAATATTTTTTTCTATTTTAAATATTTAAAAATATTTATAAGTAATGAAACCAAGCTTTTTCTCCATTGTTTTAATTATATTTCCTCAATAACTGCGAAAGAAATTATTCTCGATATTCACGCAATAGCCCCTTTTAGTAAGATGCACATGTTCATATAATATTGATATTAGAAATGTATTGGTTGAAACCGAAAAGCCAACGCTGTTTCCTTCGGTTAGCCTCAGTTGATTCATTTTTAGTTATGTCAAGTTTTTATCAAATAACGTTAAAAAATTAAAACATTGGTGTAACAGAAACGTTTTCTTCTGGAGAAACAAAAGGATAACGGTGCTTCAGTTTCTAGTCGACAATAAGACGTTTGCTTGAAAGCGGCATTTGTCTACCACTACCAGAATGCTTTGCGAATTTTCTTCATATTCAGATTTTTATTCCCTCGTGAGAGTGCGAAGACGATCGGTAATAATTATCTAACAAAAGAAAATTATAGGCAAAGCATTCTGGTAATGGTAGTCAAATAACGCCAACATGCAAACTTCCTATTATTGGCATATAAGAATCAAATCGAAAGATTGTTCTTGTCAGATTAGTTATGAATTTTCATTTATTCAAAGTAGTTTTTTCGTTTGAGGTGAATAATTATAGCTTATTTGTTTCTGTATTGGTTGCTTTAATTGGCTGATTGTGAATGTGATTATCGGCGGTCTTATTTCTTGCTGCAGCGTTCCATTTTCGATATGACTCATAATAAAACACAACTGACACAACATTAAATATGATTTTCTGGTTTCTGTTTTGCAACGAATTGACTTTTTTAAACGTGATTAACTTATTAAATTATAATATTTTCTTATATTAACTATTGCTTTTAAAGGGTTGATTGAAAGAGCTCCCGCGATTACGGACTCTCGCTATTATGAAATTACAGACACTAAAATACGGTTCCAAAATAACAATTCTATTGTCTCTAGTCCCTTAAAGCAGACACCTCGTGTACCTTGTGTGCAGTGTACTATTGCAAAACATGATTACTGTATGCTCATCGGTGATTTTCTTGATTAAGTACTGTTTTTCGGCGCCGGAATGTTCAATTCCACGGTAAAGTTACTGTCACATGATTAGCACACGTCCTGCACTCAATGGCAGGCAAGTGTAGATATACAGTAGTGTAACCCTCAATGACGCTATTTACCGCGCTATTACAGATTCTAGTTATTACATATAAAAAAGCTACGATCCCCGTAATTTTTTTAAGGATTTTCGAATTAAATTAGTTTTAACAAAATGTATTGCGAAAATGTTCTAGCTTTGAATGTCTATGTTAATTTACACGTAAAAAAACAACAACAAAAAAAATTACTAATACAAGAAACCAATTCATTTATCATCACATCAAGGATTAGCAATTCTAACCATATTATTCGTAAAGGGTCACCCTTTACATACTATTTTCACATACTATTTGCGTGCATAATTTAATACTTTTGCGTCGTCGAAATTTACAGCTTAAAATCGCAAAACAGTTATTTCATACGAATTAAGATATTGAAACCATACGGTATGGTTTCAATATCTTAATTCGTATGAGTAGTATGGTTATGGGGGTTTCAGCACACCCAGGAACTACGACGATTCGCTGCCGCTCACCGTCGTATTTCCCAGTTTTGCTCAAACACCCCATAACCATACTACACTGTTAACTAAGGTGATTTTGTATTAGGATTATAAATATCTTATATATAATGGAACACACAAACCATAATCAGGAACATACGAGCACAGATATGAAAAAGCCTTTTATTTGTGAAGTGTGTACTAATACGTTTACTTATCAAGCCTCACTTAACACACACCAAAACAAGGGACATTGCGTAGGAAAGGTTTTAACTTGTGAAAAATGCAATAGGACCTTTAAGGGGAATAAGGGTGCTTATAAT
>JAUUIK010013454.1:0-10382 GCA_032270385.1 Urticina crassicornis | reverse complement strand
TGTTGCTGTTCCTATCCAACTCGCAATTCACAAAAATCACAAAGATGCAACTAGGATTCTTCTGCTTTGTACAAACTGTAACAAGAATGCCAAGTCAATAGAATGGCAAAAACTTGCTTTACATGAGATTGATCCATCATGGTTTAAAGACATTCGATGGGCCGAGAAGCTTTATCTACCTTACAACATGCTGACCGCTATACCAAATAACATAGTAGACCTACACAAGCTTTGTAGACTTGATCTTCAAAACAACCAGCTACAAAGAATTCCGAGTGGTTTACTAAAAATGAATTGCTTGCGTACTTTAAACTTATCTAAAAACAAACTTACAGAGCTCCCAAGAAAATGCCACTGGTCGCCGTCTTTGAATACTCTCGATATTAGTGATAATTTCTTGGATTCTTTACCAAAGAATATGGGTAAAGCTAAGTTGAGAAATCTATCTCTTGCTAGGAATAACTTTTACGATGTTCCACTGTGTGTTTGCGAGCTTTTAACGCTTGGAAACTTAGACTTGTCTGGGAATAGGAATCTCAGAGAACTACCTGTACAAATGGGTAGATTGACTGAGATTTATTCTCTCAAACTAGCCAACCTTGATCAGGTAAGTTGCCTTGAATAAAACGAGAAAAAAAAAACACAATCTTGTACGAACCTCAGTAACAGCTCTCCATTTCATACCTCCTCCCCCAACTCCACCCTACCATGGATAAAGCTTTGCATGGATCACATACATGTACGCTTTTTCGAAACCTCTCGTTATTATTGATCATCTCTACCTTTCCTGGGTGTGTTCCCTATTAATGTTCATATTAAAATGCTTCGATATAAGACATCTTAAAGAAAACCTGAGTTTAATCATGAAGCTATGTATGTCATGTTTATTATCCAAGGGCGGATCCAGGGGAGGGGTCCGGGGGATCCGGACCCCCCTCTTTACGTTCTTAGTATATAGATATGTATAACACAGAACGTCACATGACGTCACCTTATATTGCTTCAGCATCTGGACTACCCTTCTAAAAATGTCTGGATCCGCCCTTGTTATCTGTATGTTATTGGATTAATTCTATGATTAAACGACTATAATATAGGTCACTGATCCACCAGATGAGATCAAGAAGAAAGGTGCCAGTACGATCATGTATTTACGTGCTAAACTACGCTCATCCAAAGGGTATTATTCCATGAAACTCATGCTGATTGGTCGGGCTGCACAGGGTAAAACGACCCTAATGCACAGACTGATGTCTGACAACACGTACAACCTAAACAGCTGTACTAATGGTAAGCAGTGTATTAAGTGACATACTCTTCTATTATTTCTGATAGAGATGGAATGGGTTTAAACTGTCTGTCTGTCTGCCTATGTGTTTGTCTTTTTGTCTGTCTGTCTGTCTGCATGAGTTTGTCTGTCTGTCTGTCTGTCTCATGTGTGTGTCTGTCTTTTGCATTGAATTACACTCTACTGTAGCATGCAAACTATTTTATATTAACAAATCCTGATGGGTAATTATCCTTTTACAGGGATTTCAATGGACGAGTTTCGTCTGAAGAAGGATCTCTTTCATAAAGAGTACATCTTTAAGGTCTGGGATTTTGGTGGTCAAGAAGACTATTATGCAACTCATCAATGCTTCTTGTCAACCCTGTCACTTTACATTCTTGTATGGAATCTAGAAGAGGGTCAGGAGGGTATAGCCAAGCTAGAAGGCTGGCTGGATACCATATCTGCCCGCGCTCCTGGAATCTCAACGTTTATCATTGTGGGCACTCATTTGGATAAGATTCGAAAGGACAAAGTGAAGTATGGCGAGGATTACGTCAGTAGGATGCATAACGTTATAGAAGAGCTACAAAAACAGCCCAAGTACTCAAATATTGACTTCAAGGCCATTACAGAAGTCAGTTGTGCAGTGGATTCGAGGGAAGGTAAAGTTGTTCAGAATAATTCTGACAGCGAAAAAAAATGGAGTTATAATAATGGGAAGAGTAGCAAACGAAACGTGTTCCTTTCTTCTTTTCTGCGGCGTCTTGGAAAGATGCTATGTGAGCTAAGATTGAAGACTTTCTCTAATTTCTATCTGTTTTATGTAAATTTAAACTCGTTTAACTTCCAGTCTTGGAGATGTACTTCACTCTGATGATTGAAACTATCTACATGTATGATTAAAATGTTGCACAAATATGTGGTCAGCCAAGCCTTGCAGTATACCGACAATAACTCACCATGATATTCACTTACTTTCTTTTAACTTTCACAGGTATTGAGGACTTGCGCACGACTATATATGATTCAGCGTTAAAAATGCTGAAAAGTGGCCCAAACCAGGTGAGTAAGCCAATAGTATTTTGGAGTATAAACTGAAGTTATTTTTATTTGTAGTCTAGGATGAATTAGCCTGCGTGATCCGAACTGAACCCCGGTTAAGTGTTAACCGGGGTTCTGTTCGTATGTACGCAGGCTAAGGATAGAAACGATATTATGAAAAATAACAGATTACGTAAGCGTGGGACTTTTACGGTATTATGCTGTAATGTGCTCAAGTATTGTGTTTGGATGAGATGTGTTTCCCTGATCTTCGATTGGTTGAGGGGAAGTTATATGAGTTTACCAACAAATACGAAATCCTTATGATGAGTTGAATTGTGGATGAGTAAATGAATGGATGGATGGATGGATTTATTGGTACATTTGTAGATTTACTCGATTGAATAATAGAATTAAATATTTCCATATTGTTTATTATCGATTCTCCATACTCAATTTAGTAAAGCAAACGCCATTTTGTCAAGGTCAATCAGAACTTCTCTTAATAAACTACATGTCTCTAGGATTCCAAGGTATCTGTGATGGGGGAGCTGATACCTCACAGTTACTTCATTGTCGAAGAACTCATTCAAATCAAAAAGGAGGAATTAAAGATGTCAAACAAATTACCCATTATTCATCGAGCAGAGTTCGAGGCTATTGTTACAGATACGATAAGAAATGATCCTGTGGACGAAGAAGATCCCAACGATATCGAGGATATTACTAACTTTCTCCACGAGAGAGGTAGAAAAAACTTAAGATAACATTTCTTATACATGCATGTTTTCCTAGTTTATCATTTCATTCTATTATTGGTTTGCAATCATTCCTAGTGGAATAGAATACTCGGCCATGTTGGTTGAAATAACAAAAGAAACCAACGAACTAGAACGATCGCCAACGAGAAATCTTTTGTTAAAATCAACCAAGATGGCGGCGGTGACGTCACATGCAAACCAGCAATACGTGGTTGTTTTATCAGGAGAAATTATGGAACGGCTTGTTGTGAAATATCATCAGTAATGTTCTGTTTTACCAATAGGTATCGTGATGCATTATAATGATCCAAATCAAGACCTGCAAGACTACTATTTCCTCGATCCTGCCTGGTTGTGTGACCTCATGGCCCGTATTGTCACTCTCAAGGAGGCAAACCCTTACATGGATAACGGTATACTGCGGAAAGAAGAGTTTGAATTTATCTTCAAAGGCGAGCGCTTTCCTTATGAAAACTACCCACAATTTGTGCGCTTGTTAAACCGCTTCCAGATAGCCTGCTCATTGGATGAGAACCGTCTTCTCGTGCCATCCAAGCTTCCTGAAGAAAAACCCAAGGAATCAGTTAACATCTGTTTACCTTTTGTCACAGTAAAGCGTAAACATTCCCTGCCATTCATCCCTTATGGGTTTTGGGACAGATTCATAGCCAGATTTCTTTATTATACGGAAGACATGCTTACTTGTGGATGTTCGAGTGAACCAAGGCCTTGTAGTCCGGACTGGCTTCAGCATCGCAGCCCGTTTCTCCTAGACCGACTTTGCTGCAAGTGCCCTTTTACTACAAGCAATGGTGACATACTTGGTACACCGGTTCCCTCACAAGATGTTCCTCTTAGCGATGAAGACGACGTAGTGGATGAGGTTGATAATAATGACGAGTTTGCATTTGCTGGTGTAACACGGTACATTAACGAGGACAACGAGGAGCATCAAGGTGGGGTTTGGATTAATGGACAATGGTTTGGAAATCCTGCTACAGGTAGCAGAAGTGATTCTGACTTTGGCTATAGTACTGATGAAGAAGAAGAGTCCTCTAGCTATGGGTACGGACAGTCTGGTGGACATTACACTCCTCGCGTTATCCGGTATAGAGATACAATGTATGAAAGTCGGAAAAAGTCTAAACGACCGTTTAAGGACTCGAATGATCCTTTTTCTCAAAGCTTTAATGAAGCTGGTTTGCAAGGCACTAGTTTTAACAATACCTTTAATGATGTGTCACCACCTATTAATACTGCATATTCTCTTCCATCATCTTTCCCTGGAGAATCTTCCCCTGGAGAATCTTTCGAGGAAAGGAGTGATAGTGAACAAGGGCTTCAATCAAGTCCATCTTGTGGAGAAAGGTCATTGACGGGTATGAATAGCGCAGTTGGATCATATGGAGACAACAGTTCAAGCCTCGCGAGTGATTCACCGAAAGGCCTGGTTCAATCTCGTAAGTTTCACGGTGAAAATTCTTTGACTTATATTAATGGCCCGGATGGATCATACGAAGACAATGGTTCAAGTCTTTCAAGTCACTCACCAAGAGGCTTCAAAGAAAGGGGTCAATCAAGTCTCTCACACGATGGAAGTCCAATAACTGACACGGCTGGATCTTATGAAAAAAACAATTCCTGCCCTTCACGCGGTTCGTCAAACAGGGTTACCGAAGAGGCTCAACCAAGTTTTTCAAATGAAGAAAGTTTATTGAATCGTCATGTCAATGGTCCGGTTGAATCAAACGAAGACAAGACGTCCAGGCTTGGGCATTCCTCGCCAAGTGTTTTCCACAAGAATGAACCTATTTTAAATAATTCAATCACAGAGTTTAAAGAGAGCTCTTTACCTATCAATAACCAGCCATTGCGAGAAGTAGAAAATATTCAATACAACGGTTGCGACCTTTTAAAAGATAACCACACTCCAACAAATCCACTAATGCTGCCAAGCATTGAACAGTATCTACGAATCAAGGACCAGGACATTACAAACAGTGGTTCATCTCAAGCAAATATGAATCAGCAACAGACAAAACAAGTACATGAGGATGTCCTGAAACAATACGCAAACGATCTCCAAAGTGAATGGTCTAAGAGTCCAGTTTTTTCTCTCTGCGAAGAAACAGAAGGGTCTTCCGGTGTATCCACACCAATCAAAAAAGAAGATCCAAACGAAGATTCATCTTTAGAGCCTGATGATAACTTAAATCCAAAGAGTCATTCCAGTGGTGCACGATTTCAGCCCCAAGAACCAGTTCATAGCAGTACGTGTCCCTTACACGATGACTTTCATTTTGATCAGCTCCCAGATGTCCCTACTGATCTGAAAACGCTTATTGATACTAGAGTCCTTCGATGCTGGCGTACAGGAGTGTGCCTTCATCACCCAAAACTGTTTTTCATGATATCAACCACGCAGGATCCCAACGAAAAAGGCAGGGTGTTAATTGAAACTGAAGTCAGTCCAAGTACTGTTGGCAGAAAAGTCCTTAATTATATTGTAGACCACATAGATACCTTGACCAGGGAATGGTATCCAAGTCTTTCAGATAGTGACGGAACAGGGCCAAAAGTGAGGCAGTTCATCCCATGTTTAATCTGTGAAAGACATGGCTTTAAACCTCATGAATTTTCTTTCGTGGAATGTCAGCAACGGAGTGCAAAGGCAGACACCATCTCATGTCCAAACCACAATGGACTTGATCTCAACCTGCGTCTCGTTTGTCCAGACATAATGCTTCAAGACGTTGATCCAGATCTTCTGTTGTCCAGTACAGAAATACATTATGACGAAAGCGACTCTAATCTTTTGGGAAAAGGTGGCTTTGGAAAAGTGGTTCGAGGTAAATGTCGCGGCCAGTCGGTTGCTATTAAACTATTCATTCAAAACGACGAGACGGATCCCCTAAAACATTACTTTGAGGCACGGAAAGAGTTGAGTGTTCTCCGTCGCGTCAGACAGCACCCGTTTCTTATCAGCATTGTTGGTGTTTGCCTAAGACCGTTATGCTTGGTTCTGGAACTTGCCGAAAAAGGTAGTCTACAAGAATCGCTCTTCAGCTCGATGGTCATACACAGAGTTGTCTTGTACCGAATTGCATATCAAGTCGCAGATGCAATCTCGTATTTACACAGCTTGGGTGTGATCTACCGAGATCTGAAGCCAGAAAACGTACTTGTTTGGTCGTTAGATGAAAGAGATGATCTTCATGCTAAGTTAATTGACTTTGGAACTGCTAGTTTTGCAACATCAACTGGTCTGATATCATGCAAAGGCTCACTGGGTACAAAGGCGCCAGAAATGCTTGATTTAAAGAAAGAGGGATACACCAAGCAAGTTGACGTCTATTCTTACGCTATTCTGTTATTTCAGATGGTAATCAGAGAGCAGCCTTTTAAAGAGATCGAGTCTGAGCCGTCTGTGAATGCAGCAGTCATGAATGGGGAAAGACCGCGATGGGAAAGCTCTACAATGGCAAGGTATGGCTTTCCAAGCTTGACGGAGCTTATGCTGCAATGCTGGGTCAGTAAACCAACCAGGAGACCAAAGGCTACTCAAATTGCTCAGCAAGTACGTATGCCTGCTTTTCAAACACTTCTCGGTAAGCAACCCATTCATTCTAAACAGTCTGTTCGTCATGCTTGCGTTGTACCTGAAGCCAAAGAGTTGTGGATTGGATGTGACGACTTTTCTGCCAACAAGATTCTGATATTTGATTGCAATAATCTCGATTTAAAACATACATTTACAGCGGACAGCTATCAAGATCAAAAGTACGCGCTCCAAATCCAAGCGTTACACCATGTGGCTGATCTGATGCTAATTGCTTTCAGAGGTCCTGTGAACATTCTCCGTGCATATTCCACACTGCCACGTTACAAGCTTGTGTGGTGCATTCGATTAAATGAGCAAGCCACTTGTGTTGCTTCTGATGAATCGTATGTTTACGTGGGAATGAACGAAGGATACGTTCGCTGTATCCTTAAGAAAGATTTCAAGAAACCCGAAAAGAAGCGCAACGACCACATGATCAAAGTTGAGCGACATCGCATTCTTTCTATGGTCGCCGCCAATGACAAGCTTTGGGTATCATGCAGCAAGTACATATTTACCTACTTCACAAAGACTGCTGTGATGGAAGCATTTGACATGGAATCCGTGCGTTATGGAGGTCCCGTGGGAATGGAGGATAAACCACAGACGCAAATTTCCAATTTGACTGTGTCGTTTGATAAGCAAAGTGTATGGAGCACTTGTAGGTCTGTTTTGACAAAATCGTGCGTGGAATCAAGACAAACCATCTTCATAATCGACTGTGCTCCAGTGATCCACGCTATCAGGAATGACTCCTCGTTACAAGAGAGCGATACATGCATTATATGCATCGTTCCTGTGTTGGACACAATCTGGGTAGGGTCAGCTGGAGGACATATTCTAATCTTCAGCTCCGATGATTCAACGCTTCTAACATGGTTTCATCCCTTTGGCGAAGTCCGTACACTTTCCGCCTGCATTGGTCCAGGCCCTTGTGGAACAGAGCAATGCTTCGTTATCAGCACTGGAAAGAGCCTCCGCGCAGAAGGCCTTGGCACTAGCGACCCTGTGGTCTGTCCGCTGACCGCCGATAGGATTAGGTACAGTTCTGACGAGCTGTCAAAGAAGACTCTAACTAAAGAGACATCTACAAAAATCAGAAAACGCAGCACACACGCAAAACCCAAGTTAATCAACATTGTAAACAAACAAGAGGTCGACGGTGCTAATCCAGCTCTTATGTTTAAATGTTCTATGTTGGTCTGGGAGGCTTTTCCAGCAAATGTATTCAAGAGAATAGAAGCAAAAAGTGGTCGAGACCCAATTGTGATTAAAAAGGAATCGAATCCTGAAATTTCACCCGAATAAACAACTGCCACAAGTACGTGTAACAATACATGTTTATAAACAATGTTTTTAATACGTATATCGATCGTATGTACATACAGCATTTAGAAACACTATGTACAGTAGAAAAGACTTTTAAGAAACAAACAAAGGAAAGATGAAAACAGCATTTGACTAGTAAATGCCTTCTTTTAAATCTAAAGCTCAACATTAAATGGACTTCAGAATATTCAGTAGCTAATAAATAATAACTAAGTAATAATAATGATAAATATAATCGTGTTGACGATAGCTTGATGGTATTTCTTGGCGTTAACGACTCTACCTTTTCGTAAAAGTAGATTGATTAATGCTCATGAAAAAAATATTAGATTCATATTGCATAAAACCATAAGAGACCATTATGTATAGCAAAAATAAAATTAAGATATCCCAGACTTGGTACCTTGGTATACCATGATCTCTTGATAAAACACATTGTACAAAATTGAGTTTAAAGACACGTGATACATGACACATGACATTGCTATAAATAGAGAAAAGTCTTTTTGTATTGAAAGCTTAGGAATAAGAAATAAAACTTTTAAAACATACTACTCGTATTTATAATTAATGGGAGGCAGGATGGGACTGAGGTTTTACTCGTGGCGTACTGGCCGTTAAAATCTGCAAATTGTTCAATTTGATTCTAATTTTCAAAATCAATTGGTTTGCTTCAAGTAACTAGATAGGATCTGTGTTTATCAACAATTTACACAGTTTAGTGGACATTTAGGAAGTCTAGAGGGTTTATATCGATGTTAAAATTGTGTTTTTGTGCAAAACAAGTTGACTGTTTCACGGTCAGGCGTCAGATTTTAACGTCAAAAAGGGATTCCATAAAACCTCCCATAAGCAAAACAGCGCCTCACATCATGATGACATATGAATTCATTTCGAGTAGTTATCGATTTTCCTTATAACCCCTTGTTAGATAGATTCAATTAAAATAAACACGCCCAGAACCTGGCTCTGGTCTTGCTTTAGGTTGACGCGCGCGAAGGTAACAAATGTCGGTTGCCACTGATGATGCGCGCGCAAGTTTTCTCGTTTCCAACATAATGAATAACGTAAGCTGCAATGTAACAAATAAATAGACGATTATTGCATCAATGAGTTGGAAAAGAGTTATTCTACAGCTTATTAAGTGCTAATATTCTGATCAAAGTGATGTAATGGACATCATTACTGATTTGAACGAAATAGCTCGCGATGACTTTATGAACAAATACAAAGAAACACTTCAAAACAGGATCATAGAACTACAAACTATGGCGCAAAACAAGGACAAAAAAGTTGTAGAGATGACTGAAAAATACATGAACGAGAAAAACCTTAGAAAAAGTGCCGAAGCAGTAGCAGAAGATGCAAATATAAAGCTGGAGGAGCTGCAGAATGCTTTAAGTTCTTTCCAGGAGAAAACATGTGCTCTGGAGAATGAAATTGAAGCATATAGAGCAGAGACGCAACAACAAGACGTGGAGTCGTTCCAAGGTTGTCTTGGTGATGGAGTCCTTGATGAAATGGATGATCCAAGTGATAGTCAAGTGGAGGTAAAGGAAAGTGACGACCTTACGTTAGCAGATTCGTTGTCTTTAGCCGTACTCCGTGAAAAGATTGCAAAAGAACAACAGCATTCGTTTATCCTGGAAGACAGAGTAGCAGAGCTAGAAGAAAGCCTGCATGAAATGGATGAATGTAAAGAAAATGTTGAAGAAGAAGCTGTTAAACAACAAGAATGGTTGAAAGCTCTGCTTTGTAAAGAAAGAGAGTTCAACGAGAAACTTAGTAACGAGAGTGATTACACTATAGAGGGACTCCAGACAAAACTAAGAGAAGCATGTGAAGTTAACTCACAGCTGATGAAATGGAAAGATGATGTTTGCAACTCAACCAACTTATACGAGGAGACAGAGCAGAAATACAAACAGATTATTGCTGAATATGAGATTGAACTAGATGAAGCGAAAAGTGGATTAGCTGATATTCGCCATGAGTTGCTTGTTCTGCGTGACGAACAAAAGCGCAAAGAACATGAAGTGGGCAGTGAGGTTCTTCCCCAAGACTTACTGAACAGAAGCATGTGTACGTCAACGTCTACCCAAGAAGAGCAGGAAAACTTGCCGATCGATATGCACTTTTCACCAGAATCTGATCCAACAAGTCTTGACGTTATGGATTTTTCACGTCCAGCATCTGACCCAACAAGTGTCAGTAACGTTATCGACTTTTCACCAGAATGTGATCCAAGTGATGACGTTCCAGCGAGGGACCAAACTGAAGTTATCGATTATGGAAATCAGAAATACCGAATCATGCTCGCTGAATTAATATGGAATGGAATGTCAAAATTACTTAATCTGAAATAAATTATCTTTAT